>PVKH010012706.1:0-17356 GCA_004027955.1 Chaetophractus vellerosus
TTTTGTTTTGTTTTGTTTTGTTTTGTTTTTAAGGAGGCACCTGGAACCAACCCAGGACCACCCGTGTAGGAAACAGGTGCTCAACTGCTGGAGCCACATCTGCTCCCCTATTTCTTCTTGAGTCAGTTTGGTAGTTTGTGTGTTCCTAGGAATTTGTCCATTTCCTTTAAGTTATCTAGTTAATTGGCATACAATTTTTCAGAGTATTTTCAATAATCATTTTATTTCTGTAAGGTCTCTAGTATTGTCCCCTCTTTCATTTCTGATTTTATTTATTTGTATTCTCTCTTTTTTCTTTGCCATTCTAGCTAAAGATTTGTCAATTTTTTTTATCTTTACCAAGAACCAACTTTTGGTTTTGTTGCTTCTCTCTATTGTTTTTATCTTCTCTCTTTTGTTTACATCCATTCTAATTTTTAAAAATTTCCTTCCTTGTGCTGGTTTTTGGTTTAGCTTATACTTTCTTCTAGTTCCCTAAAGTGTAAAGTTAGGTTATTGATTTGAAATTTTTCTTCTTTTTTAAAATGTAAGTATTTATAGTGATAGATTTCCCTCAGCACTACTTTCAATGCAACCCATAGGATATGACATTTAAAATTTTAATTTTAACTCATTTTAAATTATTTTCTTATTTCACTTGTATTTTCTTCTTTGATCTGTTGAGCATATTGCTTCATTTTCACATATTTGTGAATTTTCTATTTTTCCTTTTGTTGTTGATTTCTGGTTTTATTCTGTTGTGGTTGTAGAAGATATGTTTTATTATTTCAGTCTTTTTAAATTCATTGTGAATTATTTTGTTGCCTAACATATGGTTATTCCATGTGCACTTGAGAAAAATATTTATTCTGATCTTTAGGGGTAGAGTGTTTTATAGATGTACTTTAGGTCTATAGTGTTGCTAAAATCCTCTATTTCCTTATTGATTTATCTATTATTGAGAGAGGGATATTACAGTCTCCAACTACTATTGTAGAACTGTCTAGGGGCCGGCTCGATAGCCCAGTGGATAGGGCGCCGGCATACTACATGGGAGGCCCCGGGTTCGATTCCCGGGGACCTCTCCTAGCGGGCAGACCGCCTTGAGAATGGCAAGCCGCCATGGGCGGGCCGGAGCCGCTGTGGGCAGGGCAAGAAGCTGCCACGGACATGGCAAGAGCCGCCACGGGCAGGGCAGGTCGCCCGCGGATGGAGCGCAGCCAGCCACCCGCGAACTGAAAAGCCGGCCGTGAACGGATGCAGAGACCGCCCACAAGCGGGGAAAGCCGCGCCTGCGCAGTGTCCACTCTCGGCGCGTCGCCGCAGCAGGGGGGAGGGGAGATATGTAATAAAATAAATAAAATCTTAAAAAAAAAAGAACTGTCTATTTTCTTTCAATTATGTCAGCATTTGCTTCTTACATTTTGTTGCTTTCTTATTAGATACATATGTGTTTATAGTTGTTACATCTTTTTGACAGATTGACCCTGTTTTCAATGCATAATGTCCTTCTTTGTCTCTTGTAACAATTTTTGTCTGGTATTTGTATATCTGATATTACATTGAGAACATGATGCTTTTATCCTTTAAATCATATAGAAAAAAATAGGAGTTACAAACTAAAAATGCAATGTTTATATATATTGCTATCTTTACCAATGTTCATGATTTTTTTCATGTGGCTTTGAGTTACTGTCTAGAGACCTTTCATTTTATTTTATTTTATTTTATTATTTTTTTTTTTTAAAGATTTATTTATTTTATTACAAATCTCCCCTTCCCCCCGCTGCGGCGACACGCCGAGAGTGGACACTGCGCAGGCGCGGCTTTCCCCGCTTGTGGGCGGTCTCTGCTTCCATTCACGGCCGGCTCTCAGTCGCGGGTGGCTGGCTGCGCTCCATTCACAGGCGACCTGCCCTGCCCGTGGCGGCTTTTGCCCTGTCCGTGGCAGCTTCTTGCCCTGCCCACGGCGGCTCCGGCCCACCCATGGCGGCTTGCCATTCTCAAGGCAGTCTGCCCGCTAGGAGAGGTCCCCGGGAACCGAACCCGGGGCCTCCCATGTGGTATGCCAGCGCCCTATCCACTGGGCTATCGAGCCGGCCCCCGAGACCTTTCATTTTAGCCTGGAGGAATCACTTTAGTATTTTTTTAATGGAGTTCTACTGGTGATGAACTCCTTTAGTTTTTGTTTATGTGGGAATGTCTTAATTTCTCCTTTATTTTTAATGGATGGTTTTGCTACACAAACAATTCTTGGTTGGCAGTTTTTTGTTTCTTTCAGCATTTTAAATATGCCCTCCCACTGCCTTTGGGTCTCTATGGTTTCTGAAGAGAAATTGGTCATTAATTGTATATGCTGAGTCACTTCTCTCTTGCTGTTTTCAAGTTTATCTTCTTGAATTTGGCTTTTGACAATTTGTCTGTAATGAGTCTTGGTGTGGATCTCTCTGGATTTATCTGCTTGGAGTTCATTGACCTTTTTGGATATGCTGATTCATTGTCATTCATCAAATTTGAGAAATTTTCAGCTATTATTTCTTCAAATATTCTTTCTGCCCCTTTCTGTCTCCTCTCCTTCTAGAACTACCATTATATATGCTTTCATGCTTGATGGTGTCCCACAAGTCGCTTAAGCATTGTTCAATTTTCTGTATTCTTTCTCTTTTACTCCTCACACTGGATAATCTCAATTGATTCATCTTCAAACTTGCCAATTCTTTTTTCTATCTGCTCAAATCACCCAGTGAGCCAGTGATTTTTTTAAATTAGAGGAATTGTGGGTTTACAGAACAATCATGCATAACCCTCTAGTCATTTTTTTTTTTCATTTCATTAACTTTTCAGCTCCAGATTTCTATTTGGTTCCTTTTATAATTTCTATCACTTCACTGATATTCTCTATTTGTTGAGACATTGTTGTCCTAGTTTCCTTTAGTTCCTTATCCATGGCTTTGTTTAGCTCTTTGTGTATATTTAAGAAAGTTGAATTAAAATCTTTGCATATTAAGTCCAATGCCTGGGCTTCCTCATGGACAATTTCCATCAAAAAGATCTATTTATAAAGGGATTCACAGCCACAGAAATGCAGATTAAGACTAAGATATGATTTGTTGGGGTAGATGATTCAATCTACTGCAAGGACCTGCATCTACAATATGCTCACAATAGGTACTATTTTTCCTTTGGATCTGATAATAGGAAAAATCCTTACTTTTGACCATACAAAAGATAAAAGTTGATTTGGCCTGTTTACTATACAGCTAATATCAATAATAATTATAATAGTAAAGATGATAAAAATTTCTTGAGTGTGTTCTATGTACCAGGTTCTTTACATGGCATCTTAATCCCATTTAGTCAATCATTTGATAATGCCATCAGTCAAACACTACCAGGAACATACCTGTAATCAAATTAAGTTAGTTTTACAAGCTTCCTGCAGCAAAGAAGACTGCACACCATCAGAAAGGATGGGATGTCTTAATAAGAGGGAGATAGGAAGGGCTCCTTGTAGAAACTGGGCTTATGTAGGTGATTTGGGGGAAGGCTGAAATTTTTTGGGGGTGCCATCATGAAAGAGGGGCAATAGAGTGATTGGGAATGTTAATAATTTTAATTTAAGAGTCAGAAGGAATAGAGTGTGACTATAATTGTCATTGGAGAAAAAGTAGTGGTCACTCATGTCAGCTAAAGTAGGGAATTTTGGTCATTTTTGTAGTTCCATAGAGTCTCTGTTAGGCATAATTATGGAGTGAACTTAGTTTTTTTTTATTCTATCATGATCATAAAAAGTCCTCATCTGATGTTGATATGCTGTGGAATTATTTATGTTCAGTAGGGACACACCATGCTTAGTGGTAAAAACCAGACCAGCTACCAGCTAATAGATTTTGATGTCAAGGTTGCTTTTTCCCTTTCTTAGTTCTCACTTTTGGTCAAGGACAAAGTCAGTCTGTAAGACGTTAATCTTTGATGTCTACATTTTCTCATTGTTATGATTCTACTTTTAAGAAATGTATCTGAGGAATGTTGCCTCCTTGCCTCTAAGTTGGACACAAGTTAGTTCTTTCTGACTCTTTTATTGTCAAATGAGTTGTTGAATGATCTGATGTTAGAATGACTACACAATAGTACTTAAGAATCTAGACAGTTTGCATTGACCAACTGTAATACAGGCAATTCTCAGAAAAAAAAATATTTGTAAAAGACTGTTCATCCAGGGGTCTAGATGACCAAACCCAGGTCTCAAAAATATGTTTAAAAATCCAGCTGGGTCGAGTATAGTATTTATAAATTTGCACCAAGATATGTTTGGCCTTTTTATTTAAACATGGGTATGTTTCTTTTAAACTGAAAAGTACACAATTGTTGATATGTATTTAGATTAATATATTTTATTTATACATAATTAACTTGAGATGATGAATTTTTATTTTGATTTCTCAGGTTTTTTTTTTTTTCATCTTAAGTTTGGTAAAACAAAAGAGTTCCCCTAGTAGTTCTGAATTAATTAAAATTTGGAGAATGCTGACCAAATGCTGACCTGAATATTTTCACTTTATTTTTTAAATAACTCTTTGTAGTTCCTAGTGGTTTTCCCAGGAAACTCAGTGTTAGTTTAGTCATAAAAATATACCATATAGAACAGAACAGAGGGCCCATAAATAGACCCACACAAATATAGTCATCTGATCTTTGACAAAGAAACAAAGGCAATTCAATGGAGAAATGATAGCCTTTTCAACAAGTGGTGCTGGAACAAATGGACATCCACATGTAAAAAAAGAATGTATCTTGATGTAGACCTTATACCTTGCACAAAAATTAACTCAAAGTGGATCATATACCTAAATGTAAAACACAAAACTATAAAACATCTGGAAGATAATATAGGAGAAAATCTAGGGGAACTTGGGTTTGGCAATGACTCTTGGAATACAACACCCCAAACAGGTAAGTTGGACTTCATTAAAGTTAAAAAGTTCTTTTCTGCAAGACCCCATTAAGAGGATGAAAAGCCAAAATAAATAAATAAATAAATCTTTTTTTTTTTTAAGACAAACCACAGACTGGGAGAAAATGTTTGCAAAATACATATATGATATAGGACTTGTATCCAAAATATACAAAGAACTCTTGAAACTCAACTCTAAGAAAATGAATAACCCAATTAAAAAATAAGCAAAAAATCTGAATGGACAGCTCACAGAAGAATGTATGCAGATGGTGTATTAGTCAGGGTTCTCTAGGGCAACAGAATCAACAGGAGATATCTGTAAATAGTGTGAGATTTTATAAGAGTCTCTCACGTGACTGTGGGGATGCATAAGTCCAGGTTCGGCAAGCAGGCTGCAAACCAGGGGCTCCGATGAAAGTCCAGTGAAGGTCCTCGATGAGTTTCTGGGAGATGTTGGCTATCCAAAGATGAGCTGGGAAATTCTCTCTGAATGCTGAAATCACTTCCCCTTTTAAGACATTCAACCGATTGGATAAAACGTCACTCATTGCTGATGGCAATCTTCATGGTTGATATAGATGTAATCAGCTATCTATGCAGTAAACTCACTGGTGACTAAAGTCCATAAATGTTCTTGAATTACAATTAGCCCAGTGCTTGCTTGACTAAACAACTGGGCACAATTTCCTGGCCGAGTTGACACATTAGCTTAACCATCATAGATGGCAAATAAGCAAATGAAAAGATGTTCAACATCATGTCATTAGGGAATCATAAATTAAAACAAAAATGAGATACCACTACATATCTATTAAAATGGCAAAAATCCAAAACACAATATCAAACACTGGAGAGGATATGGAGCAACAGGAGCTCTCAGTAATTGCCGATGAAATGCAACATTATATAGCCACATTGGATTTTAATTAATAATAATATATCACTATTGGTTTGTCAATAGTACAAATATACCACATTAATCCAAGATCTTAATATAGGGGGAATTGTACACAATTGTACACAAGCATGCTATTGCTTGAACCATGTCTCCCAAAAGATATCTTGAGGTCCTAACCCCAATACCATGAATGTGACCTTGTTTGGAAATATGGTCATTATAGATGGAATTAGTTAAGTTAAAATATGGCCCTTAATCCAAAATTACTGGTGTCCTTTAAGAATGGGAAGAAGAGACACAGACAGACAAGAGACAAGATGGCCAATTGACCATGGAGGTAGACATTGAAGTGCTGTAGCCGCAAGCCAAGGAACACCAAGGATTGCTGACAAACCACTGGAAGCTAGGAAGAGGCAAGGGAAGATGCTCCCCTACAAGTTTCAGAGGGAACATAGCCCTGCTGACACCTTTATTTTAGACATCTAGCCTTCAGGGCTGAGAGAAGAGATTTCTGTCCTTTTAAGCCACTCAGTTTGTGGTACATTGTTGTGGTAGCCCTCAGAAACCAAGGCAGAGGGTACATAGGAATTCTCTGTACTTTCTGCTCAATTTTTTTCTGTAAACCTAAAACTGCTCTAAAAAAGAAATTCTACGCATTAAAAAAAAGACATTTTAACTGAAAAGATTTCTCAAGTTTGAAAGGACTCACCAGTTTCCTCAGAGTATAGTCAGGTAACACTTGGATTTAGAGGTGAAGGATTGAGTGCAGCACGAGCGTGCAGGCAAGCATGAAGCTCACGCAGTGACATCCATGCTCAAGCTCCTGAGGGTCCATGTATGCACAAAGACCACACCATATTTCCCAGTTGAAACATCAAGTTCTGTGTGAGGAATCTCAAGATAAAACTCAAAATCAAAAGTTCCCAGTGGGGCTTTTTTAATGACTTTTGGCCACAAATCCAAACCCATCTAACTTAATCGGTTGGGTCAGCCACACACACCATCACTTAAAAACTACCTTGGAGGGTATGGACAGATTTCCAGGGGAGTTTCACCCTTTAGATAACATGACATAAAATTGCCCTTATCTTGGCCAAGAGTAAAAAAAAAAAAAAAAAAAATCCAGGAGCAGCCCCGGAGTTAAAGATAGAGCTTTTCCAGTCCAGCTGTAATTCAACTTTATCCTCCATAATATTTTATTTTTATGAATTTGGGGCCTGAATTCGAGAAGGCAAAATTGTTCACCACTCACATAGTGATTTGTTGTAAAGGATTTATTAATACTCCTTTATATGTAAGAATTTAAACAGACAGAGATATATAAATATACAAATAGAAGGATAAATGCAAAGCTTTTAACTTCAGCCTTAATATATAATTAACTTATAAGTATATTAAATAAAGTGATGTTTATCATATTGAATTTACCACTTTTAAAATAAACAACTTCCTTGATAAATAGACAATGCTTATTTATTATCTTTTCTCTACATTTGTATTTTTTTCTGTTATCTATTGTACTTAGGATAGTCAATCATTTACATTATCACATTTAACCAAAGTAACCAATTCTGTTTTCTTCAGACACAAGAGAAAACTCAATGACAGGAAACCAAGAAATATTTTGCTAATTTTTCAGTGAACAAATATATCATTCATCTCAAATATAAAATGGCAAAAAACAAACATATTATACAGCATTTACACATATACTTAACCTATAGCCATGCTAAGAGAAAAGGGTAAACTAAAACTGTGTTTAGTGACTAAAGTTTTGTATCTTTTTCTTACTAATATGTTGGCCATGCATTCAAATACAATTTATTGATGAACTCAATTTAGCTTTTATTTAAGGTCTAAGCTAATTAAGAAACTGGAAATCACAATTTTAGCTAACACATTAAGATTTTATGACTTGTAGCAATATGAAAATGACAAAATATTAAACCCTCTAAAAAGACATCTATTATTAAAATTTCAATGAATTGAATACAATTTTGTATTTTTGTCATGTACATTTGCTTCAACAATGTGAGGAATTCAGGAAGTTTCAATCTTGAAAAATTTAACCTTAGTCTTGCACAGACAAAAATATTTTGCTAACATAATTTTTTAAGCCTTATTTTTAACTTTTTTTTTAGGAGGTACCGGGGATTGAACCAATGACCTCATATATGGGAAGCAGGAGCTCAACCACTGACCTACACCCACTCCCTAAAGTAATTTTTATATGGCAAAAAAAAAAAAGGGAGAAAATAGTTTTGTCTTTAAATCAATATTATTAACTCACCCTAAATTGTCCTATGATGTATCTATTTATCAGTAATTTTTAAAGGAAGATGAAACTTTAGAAAATATAATTACATAAACCTGTGCATTAGTAGCCAGATTTCAAAGACTCTAAATTTTGCCGAAAGCTCCATGTAGTCAACTTTTTAAATCTTGTAACATGTAGTCAACTTTTTAAATCTTGGTATAATATCCAAGGCATTAGCTTAACTCACAATTAAAATTTCTTCATTTGTTTCCTTTGAGTTCCAACTTTTAGCAATATTAAATTTAAAGAGACAATACATATTAGAAACTTAATATTGCCACTTTCCTTTTAGTTAAGAAGGGACAATTAATTTTCCAGTGATCCTTTTATTTAAAATATCAAGTATCTTTATTGAAAGTTTTTTTTTAAAAAAAAAAACCCTTACAAATTCATTAATTTGTAGATCCTATGGAAGAATATTGCACTAGTTAGCCTTTTTCAATCAAGTTTTTGTAACTTCTGGCCACATTAATATGGATTAATTGGGAGTGCTCAGGGATGCCTGGAGCACATGTGCTCAACACAAATCTGAATTTTTCAATATACTTTTCCCTTTTCACCTTGGGGTTTGGGGAGTCTTTAAAATGCCACAGGGATGCGAATGTTCTCACTATCCTGATTTTGTGATAATCGGTGTAGGCTAAACATTCACTATATTAGAAATCATGTATGTGTCTCAGACCTAGTTTTTCTCCCTAGGTCTGGTTTTCAGAATGCTGGTGATAAACTAAGCCTGATTTATTATATGACCATCCTGTATGGGAAAAGACTGTAACTTTGGGTATCTTTGGTCAACCTTAAGGGATATAGTAGGGGGACTGATGTGGCTCGGGTGGTTGGGCATCCGTCTCCCATGTGGAGGGACTTGGGTTCGATCACTGGGACTTCCCAGTAAAAATAAAAAGAAAGAAAAATATAGAAGGCACATGGGCCACCAGGCCCTGTGCGCAGGTGTGCTGTCAGGCTCCAGCCACGGGTGTGCCACTAGGCCCCACATGGGGGTGAGCCGCCAGGCCCCGTGAGCCACTCAGCAAGATGATGATGTAACAGGAGAGTGACACAAGGGAGAGCCAAGACGAGATGAACCAAAAAACCAGGAACTAAGGTGGCGCAGGCAGTAGGATGCCTCTCTCTCACCTCGGAGATTCCATGAATCGAATCTCAGCGAAGACAGGAGGAGAAGGATGAGAAGAGAGGGCAGGAAATGGACACAGAGAATTGCCCAGCAAATGGTCACAGAAACAGCAAAAATGGGGTGTGTGTGTGTGTGTGTGTGTAAAAATGGATAAAAGTAAGTAAATAAATAAATAAATAACTCTTTAAAAATGTATAGGGGGGCCGGCTGTAGCTCAATTGGTAGGGCGCCGGTTTACCACATGGGAGGCCCCGGTTTGGTTCCTGGGGCCTCCTTGAGCTGGCAGACCGCCTTGAGAAGGCAAGCTGCCATGGCAGGGCAAAGCCGCCACGGGCAGGGCAAAGCCGCCATGGGCAGGGCAAAGCTGCCACGGGCAGGGCAAGCCACCACAGGCAGGGCAAGCCCCTGCGAGCAGGACAAGCCACCCGAAAGCAGGCAAGGCTGCCACGTGGTGAGCTGACTCGGCGGGTCACCTCAACGCGGGGGAGACAAGCAGACACAGAAGAATGCAAAAATGAACACAGCCAAGAACAAGCAGAAAGGAGGGGATGTATAATTTAAAAATGTATAGGGGAGGAAGATACAGACTATAGTTAGTAGTGATACTTTGACGATACTCTTTCATGATTTGTTAACAAATGTTTCACAACAATGCAGGGTGTTTGTGGGGGGAGGGGTGATTTGTGGGAGCCCTGTATGATGTTATGCATGTTTGTTTTGTAAGATCACGATGTTTACTTAACACTTATAGTTTATGTATGTTCACGTATAAACGATATACTTCAATAAATTGTTTTAAAAAAATGCCATAGGGCACGAGGAAATGGTGGTGTAGGGAGCTCCAGGTCTCAGTCCTTCCACCAAAACAACTATTAAGATGGTAGGAAGTTTGAAACAACTATTTTGTAACTCCAGAGTTGAGAAGAACCCTGTACAGCATCCATGGAAGAGTGGGAGATAGAGGCTGATAAACTATGGCAAAGGACAGTAAGTTGCTCTTTCCACGCAGATGGTGACTGGTGCTCATCATCCACTCTCACAGCAGGCCACCTTGGGGTCCAGCCCCTTCTTAGCTTGCTGGTAACAGAAAGGGACACAAAAATCCTCTTCCTCCAAAACAGGGGTAGGCATGGCTGACTGATCACAGATCATGGCTTTTGTTTAGCAAATTCAGATCACTGAGGGCCCAGCTCTGAGGGCAGCTATTATTTCAACCTGCCATAGACAAAGGCAGCAGCAGCCATTGTTTCATCCCTCCCTGGAAAGACATGGAGGCAGTAGAGACTTAAACGTGCAGCATTTCCTCAGGGCTGCAGGGCTGAAGGACATTTTCTGGGCAAGCCAGGAAAGTTCAATTTTGGGGAGCCATTAGAGTGTCTGGTGCCTTTCCTGGTCCCCTCCTTGGCCACTCTGGGCTGGTCAGTGTCCCCTTTGTGAGTCCCTGGCCCTATGTTGGTTGGGAAAGATTGATTTTAGAAAGTCCTCTCTGGGGTCCCTTCTCCCAGAATTTGCCCTTCCGGCAAAAGAAACTTGATAAAATAAAGGAGTGTTACAATCTATAGAGGTAGACAGTCTGGGCAAAGGCCTTAGGGTTTCAAATACCCAGGAGAGGGAGTTCTGTTTCCTGGGAAAATAGGGAAAAACTAAACACTTGTATATAGGAGAATTCCAAAACAGCTAACAAGAAAAAGCCCAGGACAAGACACAGGCCCAGAAAGATAGATAAAACCCTGCATACCGCGTTTGCCTTGGGCAGAACTTTTTGATAGAAGAGGTGAAACTCATGAAAATTTGTCTTATTACCAGCTGGTTACAAAACCAAGAAACAGACATCTCAGGGAATCACAGAGTTAATATTTTAAAATATTAAAATGTACAGTGTGCAACAAAAGAGCACAAGACAAACAAAGAAACAGGAAGTGATGATCCACCCAAAGAAAGAGGATAAAAATACAGAAAACACCAACAAAGAGATGATAATGTGGATATACTGAACAAAGCCTTTAAAAATTCTCAAGGAGATGAAGTAAAGTACAGATAAAGAAATAAAGGATATCGGGAAAACAATGAATGAGCAGTATGAGAGTCTAGGTAAAGAGATAGAAATCTTAAAAAGGAATCAAACAGAACTATTGGAGCTGAAGACCACAATAGCTGAAATGAAAAATGTCCAGGAGGGTTTCAAGAGCAGAATGGAGTTGGCAGAAGAAAGAATCAGTGAACTTGAAGATTAGACCCTTGAAATGAATCAGATTGAGGAGCAGAAAGATAAAAGAATCATAAAAAGAGAAAATAGCCTAAAGCAACGCTGGGACACCATCAAGTGTCAAACAAACAAGTGTACCAATATATGCATTCTGGAATTCCCAGAAAGTAGAAAGGGGCAGAAGGAATATTCAAAGAAATAATGACAGAGAACTTCCCAAACTTAGAGAAAGACATGAATATGCACATCCCAAGAATCCCAGAGAATACCAAACAGGATAAACATGAGGAAAATACACCCTGTCATATATTGATCACACTATCTAATGCAAAGGACAAGGAGAGAATTCTGAAAGCTGCAAGAGAAAAAGCAACATGGTATGTACAAGGGAGTACCAATTAGATTGAATATCAATTTCTCATCAGAAACCATGAGGCAAGAAGGCAGTCTGTTGAAATACTTAAAGTGCTGTCACAAAACAACTGCCAACCAAGAATTTTATATCTGGCAAGACTTTCTTTCAAAATTGAGGGAGAGATTATGGCATTTTCAGATAAACAAAAGCTGAGGGAGTTTATCATGACTAGACCTGCTCTACAAGCAATGCTAAAGAGAGTTCTTCACACTGAAAGGAAAGGACACTAGATAGTGGTTCAAAGTGGCATAAAGAAATAAAAACATGTAGTAAAGGTAACCATTTGGGTAATTATAAATGCCAGTATTATTGTATTGTATTGTTTCGTATTTAACTCCACTTCTTACTTCCTACAGGTGCTAAAATGCAAATGCATAAAAAGCAATGATAAATATATGTTTTTGGACGTACAATGTACAAAGATGTAAGTGGTAACAAGTAGAAAAAATTGGTGATGGGGGAGACAGAGGCATATAGGAAATGTATATCTGCATATTATTGAAGTTAAGTTGGTATCTACGAAATACGATTGGTATACATTTAGGATTTTAACCACATGGTAACCACAAGGAAAATAAATGAAAACTATCCAGATAGAAATGAGAGGGCATTTGATGTGGTAAAATACAAAAAAGCAAATAAATATAAAATTTACATTAATGGAAGTGGGTGACAGGAAGGTATAAGAATTATAAAGGCTATATAGCAAAATTAAAGAAGAAAGTCCTGTATTATCAGTAATAACTTTACATATAAATGGATTAAACTCTCAAGTTAAAAGACAGAGATTGGCAGAATGGATAAAAGAGCATGGCCCAATTAGATGCTGTCTGCAAGAGACTCACCTTAAATTCAAAGTTTCAAGTAGGTTGAGAGTGAAAGGATGGAAAATATATATATACCATGCAAGTAGTAACCAAAAGAGAGGTGGGGTAGCTATACTAATATAAGATAATAAAGATTTTAAATCAAAACAGTTATGAGGGACAAAGATGGTCATTTTCTACTGATAAAGGGTACAATTCAACAGGAAGATGTAACAGTTATATATGCATCTAACAGCAGAATCCAAATACATTAAGTAAATACTGACAGATTTAAAGAGAAAAATTGATAGTTCTACATTAGTAGTAGGAGACTTTAGCACACCACTCTCAATAATGGAGAAAACATCTAGTCAGAAGATTAATGAAGAAGTACAGGACTTGAATGATTCACTAAACCAACTAGACCTAACAGACATATACAGAAGATGTCACCCAACAAAATCAGAATACACATTCTTCTAGAGTGCACATTGATCATTCTCCAGGATAGACCATATATTGGGTACCAAAACAAGTTTCAATAAATTAAAAAATATTGAAATCAGACAGTGAATATTCTCGGACCACAATAGAATGAAGCTAGAAATCTTTAACAGAGGGAGAAAGGGAAAATTCACAAATATGTGGAAACTAAACAACATACACTTTTTTTTAACAACATATTCTTCAACAACCAATGGGTTAAAGAGGATATCAGAAGTGAAATTAGGAAATATCTTGAGGCAAATGAAAATACAACATACCAAAATTTATGGTATGCAACAAAGGCAACATTGAAAGATAAATTTATAGGTCTAAATCCTTACATTAAAAAAGATGAAAGACTTCAAATCAGAGACCAAACCTCAAAATTAGAAGTCTCTTCAATGAATTATGCTGGGAAAACTGTATCTCTATTTGCATAAGAATGAAGGTGGACCTCAACCTCATACTATAAACAAAAATCAACTCAAAATGGATTAACAATCTAAATTTAAGAGCCAGAACTATCAACTTGAATAGACATTTCTCCAAAGAAGATATACAAATAACCAAAAAAGCACATGAAAAGATGCAAATCAAAGCCACAATGAGATATCATTTCACACTCACTAGAATGACTACTAGAATGGAAAATTAGAAGTGTTGGAGAGGATACAGAGATATAGGACCACTCATTCATTGCTGGTGGCAATGTAAAATGATGCAGCCACTGTGGAAGACAGTTTGGCAGTTCTATAGAAAATTAATTATAGAATTACCATAAGACCTGGCAATACCATTTATAGTTGTACAACAAAAGAATTGAAAGCAGGGACTTGAACAAATATTTGCACATGAATGTTCATAGCAGCATTATTTACAATTTCCAAAAGGTGGAAGCAACCCAAGTGTCCATCAACCAATGAATGGATAAACAAAATGTAGTATATACATACAATAGAATATTATTCATCTGTAAAAAGGAATGAAGTTCTAATATATTTGACAACATGGATGAAAATTTAAGATACCATGTTGAGTGAAATAAGCCAGACACAGAAGGACAAATATTGTATGAACTCACTGATATGAAATAATTAGAATAAACAAACTTATAGAGTCAGAATCTAGAATATAGGATACCAGGGGGTAAAGAAAATGGAATTAAGGCTTAAATGTACAGAGTTTCTATTTGGGATGATGGAAAAATTTTGGTAATGGATGGTGGTGATGGTAGCACAATATTATAAGTAACATAATTAATGGCAGTGAATTATATATTTAAATTTGGTTAAATGGAGGAAATGTTAGGTTGTATATGTGGCACTACAATAAAGATTTTTAAAAAAATCCATGAAGCTGCACAATACAGTGAACCCTAAGTTAAACCACAGACTTTAGGGAAAAGTACAATTAAAAAAATGTGCTTTCATCAATTATAGCAAATGTATCTATCACACCAAAGCAAGGTGTTAATAATACAGTGGTATATGGGAATCCTGTATTTTATGCATGATTGTTCTGTTAACTCCCAACTTCTCTAATAAAAAAGATAAACCAATAGAAATTACCCAATCTGAAGTAAATAGATGGAAAAAAAGAAAAGAGACTGCAAATATTCTTGCTGTCCTGATTTTGTGATAATCAGGGTAGGCTAAACATTAGCTATATTAGAAACCATGCATGTGTTCCCAGACCGAGTTTTTCTCCCTAGGTCTGGTTTTGAGAATGTTGGTGATAAACTAAGCCTGATTTATTATATGACCATCCTGTATGGGAAAAGATTGTAACTTTGGGTATCTTTGGTCCACCTTAAGAGATATAGTAGGGGGATGGATGTGGCTCAAATGGTTGGGCATCCGTCTCCCATATGGAGGGACCTGGGTTCGATCCCCAGAACCTCCCAGTAAAAATTAAAAAAAGAAAAATATAGAAGGCACATGGGCCACCAAGCCCCACATGCAGGTGTGCCCCCCAGTCCCCTTGTGTGGGTGTGCCGCCAGGCCCTGCAAGCCATGCAGCAAGATGACGATGTAATAGCAGAGTGACACTAGGGAGAGCCTAGACAAGACACATCAAAAAATCAGGAATTAAGGTGGCACAGGCAGTAGGACGCCTCTCTCCCACGTCGGAGGTTCTGAGGATCAAATCCCAGGAAAACAGGAGAAGGATGAGAAGAGAGGGCAGGAAACGGACACAGAGAGGGCCCAGCGAATAGACTCAAAAACAGCGTGTGGGGGGTGAAAAATGGATAAACGTAAATAAAGAAATTTTAAAAAACCTTTAAAAAATGCATAGGGTAGTAAGATTCGGACTATAGTTAGTAGTAATATTTTGATGATGCTCTTTCGTGATTTGTTAACAAATGTTTCACAACGATTCAGTGTATTTGTGGTGGGGTGATGTGTGGGAGCCCTGTGTGATGTTTTGCATGGTTTTTTCTACGTTCACAATGTTTACTGAACACTTACATTTTATGTATGTTCATTTATGAATGATATACTTCAATAAACTGATTAAAAAAGAAAGAAAAGAGTCTCAGAAACTTCTGGAACAGTATCAAATGTCTAACATAGTTGAAATTGATGTCCTAGCAGAAGAGGAAAAGATATTAAGAAAGAAAAAGTATTGGAAAAAATACTTGGCCTAGACTCTCCAAATTTGATGAAAGACATAGATTTATAGGTTCAAGAAACTGTGTAGAATCCAAACATAGTAAAACTAAAAGAAAAACACTATCACCTACACACATTATAATAAAAAGACTGAAAACCAAAGATAAGGAAAAAATATTGAAATCAGATAGAGATAAACAACTAATTATATACAGGGGAACAATGATTTAATGTGGATTTGTCATTAGAAGTCATGGAGGCTAGAAGACAATGAAACAACCTCTTTGAAGTGCTGAAGAAGATCTATCAACCCAGAATTCTATATTCAGTGAAAATATCCTTTAAGAATAAAGGCAAAATAAAGACATTCTGAGAGGAAGGACAACTAAGATAACTTGTCATGAGAAAATCTTCTCTATAAGAAATGCTAAATGAAGTTCTCCAGGCTGAAGGGAAATGATACCAGAGAAAATTTGTATCTTCAGGAATAAGGAAGAGAAACAGAAAAGATAAATAGCTAGATAACTATGAAAATTATATTTGAATTTATGTTCTTTGAAATGCATATGACCAATAAAAGCAAAAATCATAATTGTCTGATAGGGTCTTCAATGTATGTTATCATAATACATATGACAGCTATAATATAAATTTCTGTCAGAGTAGATAAGGGGACTTATACAATATCTTTTTTTTTTCCCCAGGAATAAATGTTATTTTTTATGGCACACTATTTTTATATGTTACTGGATTTTTTTTTCTTTTTTTTTAAAGATTTATTTTATTACATCCCCCCCCATCCCCCCCCCCACCCCGCTTCGGGGACGCGCTGAGACTGGTCACTGCGCAGGCACGGCTTTCCCCGCTTGTGGGCGGCTTCTGCTTCCATTCACGGCCGGCTCTCAGTTCGCGGGTGGCTGGCTGCGCTCCATTCACGGGCGACCTGTCCCTGCCCATGGCAGCTTTTTGCCCTGTCCGTGGCAGCTTTTTGCCCTGCCCATGGCGGCTCTGGCGCACCCATGGCAGCTTGCCATTCTCAAGGCAGTCTGCCCACTAGGAGAGGTCCCTGGGAACCGAACCTGGGGCCTCCCATGTGGTATGCTGGCACCCTATCCACTGGGCTATCCAGCCGGCCCCTGGATTTTTTATTTAGAATTTTTTAAAATTTATTTTTTATATATCTATATATATTTTTAAGATACATTGATTACATAAATGTTACACAAAGATTCCAGGAGTACCCATATGCCCCCCCCCCCCCACCCCTCCAACAATCCCCCACATACACATCCCTCAGTGTGGCATAATGCCTGTGATAGATATACCCACTTTGGGGCTTTGCCATCAAGCATAGATCACAGTTCAGGCTGTAGACGACCCTCTCTCCCATACATTTCCGAATGATACATGATGATACAAAATGGCCTACATCCTCCATTGCAGCATCACCCACAATTCCCAGGTCCCAAAAAAACCCCCGCATTACTATTGCTCTTCCCTCACCCTGCTCCCAAAGTGTCCAGTGACCCTGGCTCCACATAATTT
>PVKH010012707.1:0-17151 GCA_004027955.1 Chaetophractus vellerosus
GAGCAACCCTCTCAGACCTATGGGGTGCTGACCTTAACCGCCCTAATCTTTGAGGAAGATGCTCCACCCTCTCTGTACCCTGGGATGGCAAAGCTCTCCCAGAACATCAGATGGGAACATTCACCCTTTTCAACCTCCCAGGCAAACTCACCGTCTCTGGACACATGGGTGGAGTTCCTCCCTTGGCCCAAGGTGATGTCTTGATTCCAGATCTCAGCTTCCATGGCTTTCTCCTTAAAGCTGTTTCTCCTTCAATGTCTCCTTTCCATGTCCTTTTTAGTCCAAGTGAACAGTGGTTTTGTTCATACAGCTCTCTCAAAACCTTTGTTGGTTTAGCATGCAGGAAGCAGGGGTCCAAGCCATCAGACAGTAAGACTTTCCACAAGTCTTTCCTAGAAAATTGCATCTTCAATTCTGATTTATAATTTCCAGGTTTAGTTAAATCTTCAAATGGGGCACTTTGAATTGGACACTTAATTTCCAGAAAGTTGGAAGTTCTGGGAATCAGTTTCTGTTTTCTTTGTGCCCAAAAGTTCAGCCCTTAGTGTATTTCTTTCATCTACTATTTTGCTATAAGCTACAAGGAGAAGCCAAGCCACATTTTCTGGGTTTACTTTGGAAAGTACTTCAGCTAAATGCTCAGGTTCACCATTTTAAAATTCTGTCTTCCCTATAACACCAGGAGTTAATCTTGATAAGTTCTCTGCAACTTTAAAATTGCATCACCTTTCCTCCAGTTTCCAATTATAGTTTCTTCATTTACTTCTAAGGCATCATAGAAAGTCTCTTTAGCGTCCATCTCACAATTGTTTCCTTCTAAGGCCTTATCAAAAAGAACTTTAGGCTCCATATTACTATCAACAATTTCATTAATGTGATCTAGGCCTTTTCCATCAAGCATTTCACAATTCCTCCAAAAAATACCCCTTACCCATTTACAAAACCGTTCCAACATTTTGGTAATTGCAAAAAGGCACTACCCCACTCCTGGCACCAATTTTGTTTTTTTTTCAGTCACAAGGATGCCTTTTGTAATATACCAAAAATGGGTTGGTCTTTATAAAGGGCATTTATTTGGGGTAGAAGCTTACAGTTACCTGGCCACAAAGCATAAAGTTCTTCCCTGACCAAAGTACATGTGTTGGAGCAAGACAGCTGCCGATGTCTCTAGTGTTCAGGCTTCTGGGTTCCTCTGTTCCTGGGGCTGCATTTCTCTCTGGGCTTAGCTTCTGTTTCCTCCAGAAGTTCAGCTGTAGACCATGAAGCTCTCTATGCATTGCATCTCCCCACAAGGCCAGCTGTATACTATCAGGGGAACAGCTCACTCCAACATCAGAACTGCTTCTCTAAATCTGCTTCTCTAAATCTCTGCAACTCAAATCTGCTGCCCAGCCTTTATACTTGAGACCACACCCACTGAGTGGTGGGGCCCAACACCCTCCTGAAGTGGCCCAGTTAATGCCCTTATCATAAACCAATCATGCCCAGATGAACAGATGAGTTTAGAAGCATAATCCAATTTATATTTTTGGAATTCATAATTACATAAAACTGCCAATCCATTACAGATAGGGATTGGGTTAGATTTAGGGTTAGGGTTAGGGTTAGAGATAAGTTTAGGTTTAAAGTTAGGTTTTGGGTTAACCTTATCTTTATGGCTCTGGTTAGGGTTAGGTTTAGGTTAGAGAATAACAATAGGGTTAGATTTAGGTTTAGGGTTAGGGTTACAGTTAGGTTTAGATTTAGGAGTAATGATAGGGTTAGGGTCAGGGTTAGGGTAAAGTTTAGGTGTAGAGATAAGTTTGAGTTTAGGGAGACTGTTAGGTTTAGGGTTAGTGTCAGCATTAGGGTTAGGGATAAGGTTAGAGATATTTGAAGCATTAAGTTTAGCATTAGGGTAAGGTTTAGAGATAGGGGTAGGTTTAGGGTTAGGGTTAGGGTTAGGGTTAGAGATAGGGTTATGGTTAGGCTTAGGATTATTTTTAAGATTAGGGTTAGGGTTACCTGTCAGTAATAATTTCTGTGTTAGATTTAGGGTATGGGATACAGATAGAAAAATCATTGTGGTTATGGTTAGGGTTAGGTTAGGGTTTGGATTAGGGTAGGGATAGTGTCAGGGTTAGGGCTAGGGTTTGGGATAGGGATAGGGATAGGGTTAGTTTTAGGGTTAGGGATAGGTTTAGGTTTAGGGTTAGGTTTAGGGATAGGGGTAGTGTTATGGTTAGAGATAGTGTTAGGGTTAGTGTTATGTTTAGTGTTAAGGATAGAATAGGGTTGGTGGTAGCATTAGGGTTAGGGATAGGGATTGGTTTAGGTTTAGGGTTAGGGTTAGGGTTGTAGTTGGGGTTAGGTTTTGGGTTACATTTAGAGTTATGGTTACTGTTAGGATAGGGTTAGGGTTAGGGCCAAGTTTAGGTTTAAGGAATGCAATAGGGTTAGGGTTAGGGTTAGTGTTAGTGTTAGGGTTAGGGTTAGATTTAGGTTTAAGGATAGGGATAGTGTTAGGGTTAGGATTAGGGTTGGGGGTTAGGGATAAGGATAGATTTAGATTTAAGTTTAGGGTGATGGTTCAGCTTAGGGTTTGAGATAGGGATATGGTTAGTGTTAGGGTTAGCATTAGGGATCATGATGGGGTTAAGGTTAGGTTTAGTCTTAGGGTTATGGTTACATTTAGGGTCAGGGATAGGGTAAGGTTTATTGTTAGTGTTAGGGATAGCGGTAGTGTTGGGTTTAGAGTTAGTGTTAGTGTTAGGGATAAGATTAGGTTTAGGGATAGGAATAGGCTTAGTGTTAGCACTAGGGTTAGAGATAGGGATAGGGTGACTGTATGGTTACCATTAGGGTAAGAGTTAGTCTTAGGGATGGAGACAGCATTAGGATTAGGGTTAGGGTTACATTTAGGATTAGGGATAGGTTAATGTTAGGGACAGGGTTTGGGTTATGGATAAGGATATGGTTAGGTAAGCATTTGGATTAGGGATAGGGACAATGTTAGGGTTAGGTTTAGAGTCAGGGATAGGGATAGGGATAGGGTTAGGTTTAGGGTTAGGTTTAGGGATAGGGTGAAGGTTTGGTTTAGGGTTAGGGATAGGATTAGTGATAGAGTTAGGGTTAGAGTTAGTGTTAAGGTTAGTGTTATGATTAATGTTAGGGATAGGAACAGGGTTGGTGTAAGCATTAGTGGTAGGGATAGGGATCGGGTTAGGGTTAGGTTTAGTGTTAGCTTTAGATTTAAGGTTAGGTTTAGCTTTTGTTTTAGGGTTAGGATTAGAATTAGGGCTAGGTTTATGGTTAGGGCTAGGTTTAGGTTGAGGGATAGCAATAGGGTTAGTGTTAGGGTTAGGGTTATGGTTATGGTTAGCGTTAGGTGTAGGGATAGAGATAGGTATAGAGTTAGTGTTAGAGTTAGGGATAGGAATAGGTTTAGTGTTAGCGTTAGGGTTATTGTTAGGGATCGGGTTAAGTTTAGGGTCAAGGTTACAGTTAGGGTAGGTTTAGGGTTAGGATAAGGGTTAGAGTTAGGTTTGGGTTATGTATATGGAGAGGGACAGGTTTAGGGTTATGGTTAGGGATAGGGTTAGGTTAGAGTTAAGTTTAGGTTTAGTCATAGTGATAGGGTTATGTGTAGGGTTAGGGTCAGGTTTAGGTTAAGATTAGTGTTAGGGTTAGGGTTAGATTTAGGCCTAGGGTATGGTTAGGTTTATAGTTAGCACTGTTTGGGTTTAGGTTTGGCATTAGTTTTAGCATTAGGGTTAGGGTTAAGGTTACATTTAAGATGATGGTTAGGATTAGTCCTAGGCTTATGGTTAGGTACAGTGTTAGGGTTATGGTTAGCTTACTGTTAGTAGTAATTTTTGGTTTAGGGTTAGGGTTAGGGAGGGGATTAGGTTTAGGGTTTGGGTTAGGGTATGGGATATGTTCATGGTTAAGTGCTAGGTTTAGGGATATGTGCAACTTTAGGGCTAATTTTAGGTTTAGCGTTAGGTTTAGGTTTAGGGATACTGATATTTTTAGGGTTATGTTTAGGGTTATGGTTATGGTTAGGGTTAGGGTTAGGGATATGTGGATGGTTAGAGTTAGGATTAGCATTAGTGCAAGTGAAAGGCATAGGTTTAGGGTTATGGTTAGGGTTAGGGTAAGGGTGAGGAATAGGAATATGGTTAGTTTATGGTTAAGGATAGGGTTAAGGGTAGGGTTAACTTTAGTTTTATGGTTATGTTTAGGTTTAGGGATAGGGTGAGGGTTAGGGTTAGTGTTAAGGTTAAGGATAGGGTTAGAGTTAGGCTTAGAGTTAGTGTTTTGGTTAGGGTTTTGATTAGGGTTAGGGTTAGTGTTATGGTTAAGGATAAGTTTGGGTTAGGGTTATGTTTTGGGTTAAGGTTATATTTTCCACTAGGTTTAGGATAGCATTCCATTTAGGGAGAAGGTTAAGGTTCGGTTAACTATAGGGTTAGGATTAGGGTTATGCTGAGCCTTAGGGTTAGGGTTATGGTTAGGGTTAGGTTTACAGTGAGCATTAGTGTTTGTGTTAGGCTTAGGGCTGGTTGGGTTAGGTTTAGCAAAATTGTAGGTATTAGGGTTAGCTTTTGGTTGTGGTTAGTGTTAGACCTAGGGTTTGGGTTAGAGTTATGTTTGGGATTAGCATTAAGTTTGGGCTTAGGTTTAGCATTAGGCTTAATGTTATGGTTGGATTAGGGTTATGTTTAAGGTTGTGGGTTGGGTTAGTCCTTGGCTTATGTTGAGGTACAGTGTTAGGGTTAGGGTTAGCTTATTGTTAGTAGTAATTTTTGGGTTTGTGTTAGGGTTAGGGATAGGGTAAGTGTTAGGTTATTTTTAGGGTTAGGGTTAGGGTTAGGAATAGGGAAAAGGTTACAGTTAGGGTTAGAGTTAGTGATAGGGGTAGGTTTAAGTTTAGGGTTAGGGTTAGGCTTAGGGTTAGGTTTAGCATTAGGGTTATGGTAAGGTTTAGGGTTAGGTTAGATTTACGGATAGCAATAGAGTTAGGATTAGAGTAAAGGTTAAGGTTAAGGTTATGTTTAGGTTTAAGCATAGGGATAGGGTTAGGGTTAGGGTTAAATTTAGTGTTAGTTTTAGGAACAGCATTAGGGATAGGGTTTAGGGTATGTGTTAGGTTTAGATATAGTGATAGTGCTAGGGTTAGCTTTAGGGTTAGTGACAGGGTTATGGTTAGAATAGTGTTTGTGTTAGGGTTAAGATAAGGGTTATGTTTAGGTTTAAGTGTAACATTAGAGTTAGGGTTATGGTTAGGTTTGGGTTTAGGGATAGCAATATGGTTAGGAGTGGGGTTAGGTTTATGGTTAGTGTTAGGGTTAGGGTTAGGTGTAAATTTAGGTATAGTGTAAGGGTAAGTTTTAGGTTTAGGGGTAGGGGTAGGATTAGGCTTAGGGTTAGGGGTGTGATTAGGGGTAGTGTTAGGGTTAGAGTTAATATTAGGGTTAGGATTATGATTAGGGTTAGGGACAGAATAGGGTTGGTTTTAGTGTTAAGGTTATGGATAGGGTTCAGGTTAGATATAGGGTTAGGGTTAGGGTTAGAGTTAGGGTTAGGTTTAGGGTTAACCTTATCTTTAGGGCTAGGTTTAGGGTTAGGGTTAGTTTTCTGTTAAAGGATAACAATAGGGTTAGGGTTAGGTTTAGGTTTCGGGTTAGGGTTACAGTTTGGTTTAGATTTAGGAATAACAATAGGGTTAGTTTTAGGGTTACATTTAGGGTAAAGGTTAGGTTTAGAGATAAGTTTGGGTTTAGGGAGAGTGTTAGGGTTAGGGTTAGTGTCAGCGTTAGGGTTAGGGATAAGGTTACAGATATTTGGAGCATTAGGTTTAGTGTTTAGGGTTAGGTTTAGGGTTAGACATAGCATTATTTTTAGGCTTAGAGCTATTGTTAGGGTTAGGGTTAGGGTTACCTTTCAGTTAGTAATAATTTCTGTATTAGATTTAGGGTTAGGGATAGGGATAGGAAAGTCATTGCCGTTATGGTTAGGGTTAGGTTAGGGTTAGGATCCAGTATAGGAATACTGTTATGGTTAGGGCTCGGGTTTGGGATAGGGATAGGGTTAGGGTTAGATTTAGGGTTAAGGATAGGGATAGGGTTAGGTTTAGGGTTAGGTTTAGGGATGGGGTATCATTACTGTTAGAGATAATGTTATTGTTAGTGTTATATTTAGTGTTAGGGATAGGAGTAGGGTTGGTGGTAGCATTAGGGTTAGGTATAGGGATTGGTTTAGGGTTAGGGTTAGGGTTAGGGTTGTAGTTGGGGTTAGGTTTTGGGTTTCATTTAGGGTAATGGTTAGTGTTAGGGTAGGGTTAAGGTTAGGAACAAGTTTAGGTTTAAGGATTGCAATACAGTTAGGGTTATGGTTAGTGTTAGGGTTATGGTTATGTTTAGATAGTGTTAGGGTTAGGATTACGGTTAGGGGGTTAGGGATAGGGATAGATTTAGATTTAAGTTTAGGGTGATGGTTAGGCTTAGGGTTTGGGATAGGGATACGGTTAGTGTTAGGGTTATCATTAGGGATCGTGATGGGTTTAAGGTTAGGTTTAGTCTTAGGGTTATGGTTACATTTAGGGTCAGGGATAGGGTAAGGTTTATTGTTAGTGTTAGGCATAGGGGTAGTGTTAGGGTTAGCGTTAGTGTTAGTGTTAGGGATAAGATTAAGTTTAGGGATAGGAATAGGCTTAGTGTTAGCACTAGGGTTAGGGATAGGGATAGGGTTAGGTTATGGTTACCATTAGGGTAAGAGTTAGTCTTTGGGATGGAGACAGCATTAGGATTAGGGTTAGGGTTAGGGTTAGGATTAGGGATAGGTAGAGGGTTAGGGTTAGGATTAGCATTAGTGCAAGTGAAAGGCATAGCTTTAGGGTTATGGTTAGGGTTAGGGTAAGGGTTTGGAATAGGAATATGGTTAGGTTATGGTTAAGGATGGGGTAAGGGTAGGGTTAACTTTAGGGTTATGGTTTGGGTTATGGTTACATTTAGGGTTAGGGTTAGGATTGGGGTTAAGGTTAAGTATAGGGTTAGTGTTAGGCTTAGAGTTAGTGTTTTGTTTAGGGTTTTCTTTAGGGTTAGGGTTAGGGTTATGGTTAAGGATAAGTTTTGGTTAGGGTTATGTTTTGGGTTAGGGTTAGATTTTCCATTGGGTTTAGGGTAGCATTCCATTTAGGGATAGGGTTAGGGTTAGAGTTAGTGATAGGGATAGATTTAGGTTTAGGGTTAGGGTTAGGCTTAGGGTTATGTTTAACATTAGGGTTATGGTTAGGTTTAGGTTTAGGTTTAGATTTAGGGATAGCAATAGAGTTAGGGTTAGTGTAAAGGTTAATATTAAGGTTATAGTTAGGTTTAAGCATAGGGATAGGGATAAGGTTAGGGTTAAGGTTAGTGTTAGTTTTAGGGATAGTATTAGGGATAGCGTTAGGGTTAGGGTTATGTTCAGGTTTAGTGATAGTGCTAGGGTTTGGTTTAGAGTTAATGACAGGGTTAGGGTTGGAATAGTGTTAGTGTTAGGTTTAGCTTAGGGTTATGTTTAGGTTTAAGTGTAGATTAGAGTTAGTGTGAAAGATAGGTTTATGTTTAGGTATAGCAATATGATTAGGAGTGGGGCTAGGTTTATGGTTAGTGTTAGGGTTAGGGTTAGGGTTAGGTATAGGTTTCGGTATAGTGTTAAGGTTAGTTTTAGGATTAGGGGTAGGGGTAGGATTAGGCTTAGGGTTAGGGGTGTGATTAGGGGTAGCGTTAAGGTTAGAGTTAGTATTAGGGTTAGGATTATGATTAGGGTTAGGGATAGAATAGGGTTGGTTTTAGCGTTAAGGTTATGGGTAGGGATTGGGTTAGATTTATGGTTAGGGTTAGGTTTAGAGTTAGGGTTAGGTTTAAGGTTAGGTTTAGGGTTAACCTTATCTTTAGGGCTAGGTTTAGGGTTAGAGTTAATTTTAGTTTAAAGGATAACAATAGGGTTAGGTTTAGGTTTGGGTTAGGGTTACAGTTAGGGTTAAATTTAGGAATAATGATAGGGTTAGGGTCAGGGTTAGGTTTAAGGTAAAGGTTATGTTTAGAGATAAGTTTGGGTTTAGGGAGAGTGTTAGGGTTAGGGTTAGTGTCAGCATTAGGGTTAAGGATAAGGTTAGAGATATTTGAAGCATTAGGTTTAGTGTTAGGGTAATGTTTAGAGATAATGGTAGGGTTAGGTTTAGGGTTAGGGTTAGGGTTAGAGATAGTGTTATGGTTAGGCTTAGGGTTATTGTTTGGGTTAGGGTTAGTGTTACCTTTCAGTTAGAATAATTTCTGTGTTAGATTTAGCATTAGGGATAGGGATAGGAAATTCATTGTGGTTAGGGTTAGGGTTAGGTTAGGGTTAGGATTAGGGATAGGGATAGAGTCAGGGTTAGGGCTCGGGTTTGGAATAGGGATAGAGTTAGGTTTAGTTTTAGGGTTAATGATAAGGATAGGTTTAGGGTTACATTTAGGATTAGGAATAGGTTAATGTTAGGGTTAGGTTTGGGTTATGGATAGGGATAGTGTTAGGTAAGTGTTTGGATTAAGAATAGGGACAATGTTAGGGTTAGGTTTAGAGTTAGGGATAGGGATAGGGTTAGGTTTGGGGTTAGGTTTAGGGATAGGGTGAAGGTTTGGTTTAGGGTTAGGGATAGGGTTAGGGATAGAGTTAGGATTAGAGTTAGTGTTAAGGTTAGTGTTATGATTAATGTTTGGTATAGGAATAGGTTTGGTGTAAGCATTAGTGGTAGGGACAGGGATCAGGTTAGGGTTAGGGTTAGGGTGAGGGTTAGGTTTAGATTTAAGGTTAGGTTTAGCTTTTGTTTTAGGGTTAGGATTAGCGTTAGGGCTAGGTTTATGGTTATGGCTAAGTTTAGGTTTAGGGATAGCAATAAGGTAGTGTTAGGGTTAGGGTTAGGGTTATGGTTAGCGTTAAGTTTAGGGATACGGATAGGTATAGAGTTAGGGTTAGAGTTAAGGATAGGAATAGATTTAGTGTTAGCATTAGGGTTATGGGTAGGGATCGGGTTAAGGTTAGAGTTAAGATTACAGTTAGGGTTAGGTTTAGGGTTAGGGTAAGGGTTAGAGTTAGGTTTGGGTTATGGATATGGAGAGGGGTAGGTTTAGGGTTATGGTTAGGGATAGAGTTAGGTTAGGGTTAGGTTTAGGTTTAGTGATAGTGATAGGGTTATGTTTAGGGTTAGTGTCAGGGATGGTGTTAGATTAGGGTTAAAGTTAGGATTAGGGTAAGTGTTAGGCCTAGGGTATGGTTAAGGTTAGGTTTATGGCTAGCATTAAGTTTGGGTTTAGGTTTAGCATTAGGTTTAGGGTTAGGATTACATTTAAGATGATGCTTAGGATTTGTCCTAGGCTTGTTTGTAGGTACAGTGTTATGGTTATTGTTAGTTTACTCTTAGTAGTAATTTTTGGTTTAGGTTTAGGGTTAGGGAGAGGGTTAGGGTTAGGTTAAGGTTAGGGTTAGGGTTAGGGTTAGGGTATGGGATATGGTTAGGGTTAAGTGTTAGGTTTAGGGATATTTGCAATGTTAAGGCTAATTTCAGGTTTAGCATTAGGTTTAGGTTTAGGGATACTAATATTGTTAGGTTTATGTTTAGGCTTATGGTTATTGTTAGGGTTAGGGTTAGGGATAGGTAGAGGGTTAGGGTTAGGATTAGCATTAGTTCAAATGAAAGGCCTAGGTTTGGGTAATGGTTAGAGTTAGGGTAAGGTTTAGGAATAGGAATATGGTTAGGTTATGGTTAAGGCTAGGGATAAAGTTAGGGTTAACTTTAGGGTTATGGTTTGGGTTATGGTTACATTTAGGGTTAGGGATAGGGTGAGGTTTAGGGTTAGTGTTAAGGTTAAGGATAGCTTTAGAGTTAGGCTTAGAGTTAGTGTTTTGGTTAGGGTTTTGATTAGGGTTAGGGTTGGGTTATGGTTAAGGATTAGTTTTTGGTTAGGGTTATGTTTTGGGTTAGGGTTAGATTTTCCATTATGTTTAGGTTAGCATTCCGTTTAGGGATAGGGTTGGGGTTCCTTAGGGATTTCATTAGGGTTAGGGTTATGGTATGCCTTAGGGTTAGGGTTAGGGTTAGGGTTAGGGTTAGGGTTACAGTTAGCATTAGTGTTTGTGTTAGGCTTGGGTTTGGTTTGGGTATAGGTTTAGCAAAATTGTAGGGATTAGAGTTAGCTTTTGGTTAGGGCTGGGTTAGTGTTAGCATTAGGCCTAGGGTTTGGGTTAGAGTTAAGTTTGGGCTTAGCATTAAGTTTGGGGTTAGGTTTAGCATTAGACTTAACATTATAGTTAGATTAGGGTTATGTTTAAGGTCATGGGTTGAGTTAGTCCTAGGCTTATGTTGAGGTACAGTGTTAGGGTTAGGGTTAGCTTATTGTTAGTAGTAATTTTGGGGTTTGTGTTAGGGTTAGGGATAGGGTAAATGTTAGGTTATGGTTATGGTTAGGGTTAGGGTTAGGAATAGGGAAAGGGTTACGGTTAGGGTTAGAGTTAGAGATAGGGATAGGTTTATGTTTAGGGTTAGGGTTAGCCTTAGGGTTAGGTTTAGCATTAGGGTTAGGGTTAGGTTTAGATTTAGGGATAGTAATAGAGTTAGGGTTAGGTTTAAGGTTAAGGTTCAGGTTATGGTTAGGTTTAAGCATAGGGATAGGGCTAGAGTTAGAGTTAAATTTAGTGTTAGGTTTAGAAACAGCATTAGGGATAGGTTTTAGGGTTTGTGTTAGGTTTAGATATAGTGATAGTGCTAGGGTTATGTTTAGGGTTAGTGACAGTGTTATGGTTGGAGTAGTGTTTGTGTTAGGGTTAAATTAGGGTAACAGGTTTAAGTGTAACAGAGTTAGGGTTACAGTTAGGTGTAGGTTTAGGGATAACAATATGGTTAGGAGTGAGGTTAGGTTTATGCTTAGTGTTAGGTTTAGGGTGAGGATTAAGTATAGGTTTAAGTATAGTGTCAGGGTTAGTTTTAAATTTTGGGGTAGGTGTAGTGGTAGGATTAGGCTTAGGGTTCAGGTTGGTGATAGGGGTAGCGTTAGGGTTAGAGTTAGTGTTAGGGTTATGGTCATGATTAGGGTTAGGGATAGGAATAGGCTTGGTTTTAGTGTTAGGGTTAGGGAAAGGGATAGGGTTAAGTTTAGGTTTAGTGTTAGGGTTGTGATTATGTTTCGGGTTAGGTTTAGGGTGAGGTTTAGGTTTAGGGATAGGGTTAGGGTTATGAATAGCATTAGTGCTGTGGTTTAGGTTAGGGCTATGTTTAGGTTTAGGGATAGCAATAGGGGTGGGGATGGTGTTAGTGTTAGGGTTATGGTTATGGTTAAGGTTAGGTTTAGGGATAGGGATAGTGTTAGGGTTAGGATTAGGGATAGTGGGTTATTGATAGGGATAGGTTTAGGGTTAAGTTTAAGGTGATGGTTAAGTCTAGGTTTTGGGATAGGGATATGGTTAGGGTTAAGTTTAGGGTTATGGTTAGGGTTAGGGATTGGGATGGGGTTAAGGTTAGGTTTAGTCTTAGGGTTAGGGTTACATTTAGGGTCAGTGACAGGGTGAGGTTTATTGTTAATGTTAGGGATAGGGATAGTGTTAGGGTTAGAGTTAGTGTTAGTGTTTGGGATAAGTTTAGGGTTAGGGATAGGAATAGGCTTAGTGTTAGCATTAGGGTTAGGGATAGGGATAGGGTTAGGATAGGTTTGCCATTAGGGTAAGTGTTAGTCTTGGGGATAGAGACAGTGTTGGGATTAGGGTTAGGATTAGGGTTAGGATTAGGGATAGGGATAATGTTAGGGTTGGGTTTGGGTTATGGATAGGGGTAGGGTTAGGTAAGGGTTAGGATTAGGGATAGGGACAATATTAGGGTTAGGTTTACAGTTAGGGATAGGAATAAGGTTAAGTTTAGGGATAGGGATAGAGTTAAGATAGGGTTAGGGTTAGGGTTAGGTATAGGTTTACGGTTAGGGATAGGGTGAAGGTTTGGTTTATGGTTAGGGATAGAGATAGGGATAGATTTAGGGTTAGAGTTAGTGTTAGGGTTAGTGTTATGATTAATGTTAGAGATAGGAACAGGGTTGGTGTAAGCATTAGTGTTAAGAATAGGGATTGGTTTAGGTTTAGGGGTGGTGTTAGGTTTAGATTTAGGTTTTATTTTAGGGTTAGGATTAGCATTAGGGCTAGCAATAGGGCTAGTGTTAGGGTTATGGTTATGGTTAGGGTTAGGGTTAGGGTTAGGGTTAGGTTTAGGGATAGGGATAGGTATAGAGTTAGTTTTAGAGTTAGTATTAGTGTTAGGGGTATGATTAGGGTTACGGATAGGAACAGGTTTAGCATTAGCATTAGGGTTATGGATAGGGATAGGGTTAAGGTTAGGGCTAGGGTTACAGATAGGATTAGGTTTAGAGTTAGGGTAATGTTTAGGGTTAGGTTTGGGTTAGTGATATGGAGAAGGATAGGTTTAGGTTTACAGTTAGGGATAGGTTTAGGTTAGTGTTAGGTTTAGGTTTATTGATAGTGATAGTGTTAGGGTTAGGTTTAGGGACAGGGTTAGGGTTAGATTAGTGTTAGGGTTAAGATTAGGGTAAATGTTAGGCTTAAGCTATAGTTAGGGTTAGGTTTAGGGATAGCATTAGGTTTGTGTTTAGGTTTAGCATTAGGTTTAGCGTTAGGATTGGGGTTAGGGTTACATTTAAGATGACAGTTAGAATTAGTCCTAGGCTTATGGTTAGGTACAGTGTTACTATTATGGTTAGCTTACTGTTAGTAGTAATTTTTGACTTAGGGTTAGGGTTAGGAATAGGGTAAGGGTTAGGTTAAGGTTAGGGTTAGGGTTAGGGTTAGGGTAAGGGATATGGACAAGGTTAAGTGTTAGGTTTAGGGATATGCATAGTGTTAGGCCTAAGGTTAGGTTTAGCATTGGTTTTAGGTTTAGGTATACCAATATTGTTAGTGTTAGGGATAGGGTTATGGTTATGGTTATGGTTAGGATTAGGCATAGGGATAAGGATAGGCTTAGGATTACTGTTAAGGCTAGGTTTAGCATTAGGGTTACAGTTAGAGTTATGTTTAGGTTTAAATTTACTGATAGCAATAGAGTTAGGGTAGTGGTTAGGGTTAAGTTTAGGGTTATGGTTAGTGTTAGGCATAGGGACAGGGTTAGGGTTAGGATTAAGTTTAGGGTTAGGTTTAGAGTTGGCATTAGGAATAGGGTTAAGTTTAGGGTTAGGTTTAGGCTTATTGATAATGAAAGGGTTTTGTCTAGGTTTAGGGACAGGGTTAGGGTTAGAATAGGGTTAGATTTAGTGTTAGGGCTAGGGTTAGGTTTAGAGTTAGGGTGAGGTTAGGGTTATGGTTATGTTTAGGGGTAGGAATATGGTTAGGTTTAGGGTTAGGGTTAGGGATAGGGATAGGGTTAGGTTTATGGTTAGGGTTAAGATTCGGGTTAGGGTTAGTGCTAGTGTTAGAATTAGCTTTAGGGTTAGTGTAAGTGTTAGGGTTAGGGAAAAGGATAGTATTAGTTTTAGGGTTAGGGTTAGATTTAGGGATACAGATAGGGTTAAGTTTATGGTTAATGTTAAGGAGAGGGAGAGTGTTAGGTTTAGGTTTAAGGTAAGGGATAAGGTAAGGGATAGCATTAAAATTAGGGTTAGTGTTAGGGTTAGGGATATGGAAAGCATTACTGTTAGGGTTAGATTTAGGTTTGGTTTAGGGATAGTGATAGGGTTAGGGTTAGGGTTATAGTTAGGGTTAGTGGTTGGGTCAGGGATAGGGATAGGATTAGGGTTAGTCTTATGGTTAGGGATATGTACAGTGTTATGGCTAGGTTTAGGTTTAGTAATAGGGATATAGTTAGGGTTAAGGTTAAAGTTACAGTTAGGGTTAATGACAAGGTTTGTGTTAGGGTTAGGGTTAGGATTAATGCTTAGGGTTGTGGTTAGGTTTAGTGATAGTGATAGGTTTAGGTTTCAGTTGAGGGTTAGAGTTAGGGTTATGTTTATGGATAGGGATACCTTTAGGATTGGTTTAATTAGGATTAGGGTTGGGTTTAGGGTTAGTGTTATGGTTAGGTTTAGGTTTAGATATAGTTATAGTGTTAGGGTTTGGATTAGGGTTAAGGATAGGGATACGTTTAGGGGTAAGTTTAGTGTGATGATTAGGGTTAGGTTTAGTGATAGGGATACATTTAGGGTTAGGGTTAGGGTTAAAGATTGGGACAGAGTTATGTTTAGGGTTAGGGTTAGAGTTATTGATAAGTTTAGGGTTAGGGATAGGAGAAGAGTTAGGTTTAGAGTTAGTGTTAAGTTTAGGGATATGACTAGGTTTAGGGATAAGAGTAGCGTTAGTGTTAGCATTAGGTTTAGAGATAGGGATAGGGTTAGGTTTAGGGTTATGGTTAGCTTTAGGGTTATGATTAGGGATAAGAATAGTGTTAGGGTTAGGTTTAGGGTTATGGATAGGGAGAGGTATAGGTTTTGGGTTAGGGTTAGGGATAGATTTAGGGTTAGGGCTAGGTTTAGGTTTAGGAATATCAATAGGAGTAGGGTTAGGGTTTGGGTTATGGTTACAGTTAGGGTTCATTTTATGGATAGGGATAGGGTTAAGGTTAGTGTTAGGGATAAAGATAGGGCTAGGTTTAATGATAAGGTTATGGTGATGTTTAGTGTTAGGTTTAGGGTTAGGGATAAGGATAGGGGTACGGTTAGGATTAGGGTTAGGATTAGGGATAGGGGTAGTGTAATGGTTTGAGTTTGATTTAATTATGAATTCCAAAAATATAGATTAGATTATGTTTGTAAGCTGGTCTGTTCATCTGGGCATGATTGAGTTGTGAGTAGGGCATTAACTGCCAGGTCAGTGAGACATTGAGCCCTGCCCCTCAGTGGGCATGGTCTCAAGTAGAAAAGCAGACTGAGAGAAGCAGATTGAGAGCAGAGATTTTGGAGAAGGAGATTTGAAAAGCAGTTCTGATGTTGGAGTGAGCTGATCGCCGGATGGCCTACAGCTGGCCTTGTGGAGAGACGCAGCGCAGAGAGTCTCATGGTCTTCAGCTGAACTCGTGAAGGAGGCAGAAGCTAAGCCCAGAGAGAAACCCAGCCCCGGGAACAAAGGAACCCAGAAGCCTGAACCCTGGAGACGTCGGCAGCCATCTTCCTCCAGGATATGGACTTTGGTATGGGAAGAAATTTATGCTTTGTGGCCTGGTAACTGTAAGCTTCTACCCCAAATAAATACCCTTTATTTAAAGACCGACCAATCTCTGGTATATTTCAAAAGGCACTCCTTTGGCTGACCAAAACAGGTAGGGTTAAGTTTAGGGCTAGGGTTAGTGTTAGGCTTACAGTTATGGGTAGGGTTAGGGTTTGGGATAGGGTTAGGGTTATGGATACCATTACTGTTAGGGTTAGGTATAGTTTTTGATTTAGGATAGCATTATGGCTAGGGATAGGGATAGGGTTAGGGTTAAGGTTAGAGTTAGCTTAACTCATATGGCTAGGGTTAGGGGTAGGTTCAGGGTGAGGGGTAGGGTTAGTGTTAGGATTAGGTTTAGGTTTAGGGATAGGGTTAAGTTTAGGTTAATGTTAGGGTTAGATTTAGGGATAGAGATAGTGTTAGTGTTATGGCTAAAGTTAGGGATAGGAATAGGATTATGGTTAGTGCTGGCATTAGAGATAGGGAGAGTGTTCGATTAGGGTTAGAGTTAGCATTAGGTTTAAGGTTAGGGTCAGAGTTAGGGTAACTGTTAGGGTTAGGTTTAAGGTTTGGGTTAGTGTTAGGTTTAGGGTTAGGGTTTGGTTTATGAGTAGGAATGGGAATCGAGTTAGGTTTTAGGGTTAGCGTTAGGGATAGTGTTAGGTTTACTGTCATATTTAGGGTTATGTTTAGAGTTAGGGTTAGCGGTAGGTTTTGGGTTAGGGTTAAGTACAGGGATAGTGTTAGTGTTAGGATTAGTGTTAGCAATAGGGATAGAGTTAGGGTAATTGTTATGGTTATGGTTACTGTTAGGGTTTTTTTCAGGGTTATGTTTAGTGTTACAAATAGGGATAGGGTAAGTGTTCAGTGTATGGTTACCAATTGGTTTAGGGTTAGGGTTAGCATTAGTTTTAGGGTCATGGTTAGGGTTAGGCCTAGGCTTATGGTTATGGATAGTGTTACAGATAGAGTTATCTTCCTGTTAGTATTAATTTTGGGGTCAAGTTAGGTTTAGGGTTAGGGTTAGGGTTAGGGTTAGGGTGTGTCTTAGGGTTATGATTAGTGACAGGAATAGGGTTAGGGTTAGGGTTAGGGTTACTGTTAGGGTTAGGGTTAGGGTGAGTGTTAGGATTAGGGAAAGGGATAGAGCTAGGTTTAGGGTTAGGGTTAGTTTTAGGGATAGGGATAGGGTTAAGTTTAGGGTTAATGTTAAGGAGAGGGATAGGGTTAGGTTTAGGGTTAGGGTTAGGGATAAGGTAAGGGTTAGTGTTAATGATAGGGTTTGTTAGGCTTAGGGTTATGAATATCGTTACTGTTAGGGATAGGTTTAGGTCAGGTTTAGGTTTAGTTTTAATGTTAGTGATAGGGTTAGATTTAGTGTTATGGAGAGGGTTAGATTTAGAGTAGGCTTAGGTTTAGAATAGGCTTAGGGTTATCATTAGGACTAGGTTTAGAGCTAGGGTTCATTTTAGGTTTAGGGATATCAATAGGATTAGGGTTAGGGTTTGGGTTATGGTTACAGTTAGGGTTAGTTTTAAGGATGGGGATAGGGTTAAGGTTAGGGTTAGGGATAGAGATAGGGATAGGTTTAGGCTTAAGGTTACGGTGATGTTTAGGTTTAGGATTAGGGTTAGGGATAGGGATACAGTTAGGGTTAGTGTTAGGGTTAAGGATATGTATAGGGTTAAGTTTTGGGTTAGGGTTAGGTTTACATTTACCGTTATGGTTAGGTTTAGGGGTAGGGTCAGGATGAGGGATAGGGTTAGGACTAGTGTTAGTTTTAGGCATGGGGATAAGGTTAAGTGTAGGTTAATGTTAGGGATAGATTTAGGGATAGGGATAGTGTTAGTGTTATGGATAAGGTGAGAGATAGAAATAGGATAATTGTTAGCATTAGCTTTAGAGATAGGGAGAGGATTTGGTTAGGGTTAGGGTTAGCATTAGGTTTAGGGTTAG
>PVKH010012708.1:0-17155 GCA_004027955.1 Chaetophractus vellerosus
TTCCCTTTCTTCTTGGGAAGAAAGCATCACCTTTATTTGGACTTTCTTTACATCTCAAAACTGTAAGCAAATAAATTCCTATGGTTTAACCTCACCATTTTATGGTATTTGCTTGAGCAACTCAGGAAACTAAAATGAGGTCCCATTTAATTTATCTTTTGTTACTCATACCTTTGGTGTAAGGTGTAAGAAACCATGGCCTAACACAAGGTACTGAAGATGCACTTCTATGTTTCCTTCTAGGAGTTCAGTACTCCTGGTTCTTATATTTACATCTTTAATCCATTTTAAGTTAATTTTGTATATATTGTGTGGTAGGGATCTACCTTAATTCTTTTACGTATGGGTAGCCAGTGTTCTCAGCAATGTTTTTTGAAAAGACTACTCTTTACCCACTGTGGGACTTCGCATCCTTGTTAAAATCAATTGACCACAGATGTGAGGGTTTACTTTTGAACTCTCAGTTAGATTCCTTTTGTCTACATGTCTGCACTTGTGCCAGTGCCATTCTGTTTCGACCACTGTAGTTTTATAACTGCTTTTTAAATCATGAAATGTGGGTCTTCCAACTTTGTTCTTTCATCAAGGTGGTTTTAACTATTTGGGGTCCCTTACCCTTCCATATAAATTTGATGATTGACTTTTCCATTTCTGCAAAGAAGCCTGTTGGAATTATAAACCCTGTTTCTCATTTCATAAAGGTATATTCCAGTAGGAAATATCACAAAATAAACATAAATAGCGACCATAGTCAGTTGGCAGTAATGGCTAGAAAAAAAATAATAAAGTAGGGTAAGGGGACAGAGAGCAATGGGGAAAAGGAGAAAAGGTGCTATTTAGATGAGATGTCCAAGGAAGAGCTCTATGATGAGGGAATATTTCAGAAGAGAATTGGAGGAAATGAGGAGTGGATCATATAAATATCTGGGGGAAGAGATCACCAGGCTAAACAAGGGCAAAGTGTCTAAGGTAGGAGAGCCTTTGGCATATACAAAGACTAGGGAGCAGGCTTGTAAGTCAGAGAGTGAGTAGAGGGCCAGATCAGATAGGACTCTAAATCAGGGAGAGGACATGGGATTTTACTCTGAGATGAGGAGACATTGAAGAGCTTAGAGGAGAAGTATACCATCATCTGACTTCTGTTTTAGTTGTAATAATGTGGCTTCTGTGAGAATAAAAGGCTGAGTGGGGGACAAGGGCAGAAGCAATCAGACCAATTAAGAGACGATTATAAGTTTATTGTAATAATCCAGGTGAGGAACAATGGCAGCTTGCATTTGGGTGGCAGCAGAAGTGGTGCGAAGTGATTGAATTTTGGCCATATATTAAGGGTAAAGCAAAGAGGATTTGCCAATGTGTTAGATGTGGGATATGAGAGAAAGGAATCAAGAATGACTGTTTTTGTTTTTGTTTTACCTAAGCAATTGGTAAAATGGAATTGCCTTTTCTTTAAGTATGGAAGACTAGGGGAGATGTCAGTATGAAGGAAGAGTAAAACTTCAGTTTTTGACATGGTAATTTTGACAAGCAAGTAGAGATGATGAATAGCTATTTAGATATATATGATTCTGGTGTTCAAGAGAGATAGAAGTTTGGACTCAAGATAGAAGTTTGGGCTGGTGTGTAAATTTGGGAGTCATTAGTATATATATATATATATATATATCCTATTTAAAGCTCACCAGACCCAGATCTGCTAGAGAGAGACTGTGGATGGAGAAGAGATGAAATCCAAGGACTGAGATCTGAGGTTCTTCAACATAAAGAGCTCAGGAACTTGAAGAGGAATAAGCAAAATAGAGGGACAGCAGCTAGTATGGGATAGCAAGAATCAAGTGGGAATGGTATCCTGGAGGCCAAACCAAAAATGGTTTCAAGAAGAGCTAGTGCTCACCTATATACACTGCTGATCAGCTGAAGAAGGTGGGGGCTGGGAAATAATCATTGACTTTGCAATGTGCAGGTCATTGATGACCTTTGTTGGAGTCATTTCAGCTTCAGTAAAGGTAATAATGACAACAAAAGCTATGCCAGCCATTTGCCTGTTTAGCTCTTGGTTGCATTGCTACCCTTCTGTACTCTGTTCTGCGTTATATGAGCTAGGATTCCAGAAATTACATGTCCCAGGTTCTTTTGCCAGCTGGCTTGCTGTTGGGTTTCGCCAGTAGGTGGCAGCACTTGTGGGAGATCAGGAAGCAGGAATAAAGATAAGCATGCTGCTTCTGGCTCAGACAGTTCTTCCAAATGCTGACAGTTGCTGAAGGTTTCTCTAGTGATATTGAAAGTAGTATGAAATGGCAGAACATTGTTAGGGTTCCCAGCCTTCACAGGGGCTACATCTCTTCAGAAGATGAAGCTCTAAGAGTAACAGCATCTCCAGCAGCAAAGCAACAGGTATAAATGCTTGGGTTCCAGGTACTTTCTGATCTTTTTCTTTCTATTACTTCAGATTTCTCCTTCTCCTTTTTGTTCTTTCAGCCTACCAGCACATTCGCTAACCAATTCCCTATATTAAATTCCCTGCTTGACATTCCCTTGGTTCCTGATTTTCTGTCTAGGCCCTGACATCCTTTCAGAGTCCTTATAATAGGCCAGACAGTGAGTTAAACACTTTCCAAAACTTACTTGATTGACTCCTCACAACAACCCTGTGAGGTAGGAATATTATTATTCCCACTTATAGAAGAAAAAACTTGAATCTTTAGAGAGGTGAATTAACTTGCCCAAGATCACACAGGTAGCAAGAGAAGGGATCAGAACTTGCACCAAATGTTGGCTGACTCCAGAGCCTTTGCTCTTAAAAACTTCTTATCAACTATCCATTATTTTGGCTAAAGGGAACTTTGATTGATTTACTGATTTGATGGAAACTTTCAGTGACTTAGAGGGAAAAGATAATTAATACATTAAACCATTAGTACTGATCAATTCAGAATATTAGAATCTTACCTGCTCTCCAGTTCAATAATGTCCATATTATCTGAGTTGGGTGGCCATTTTACTTCAGATTGAATACTTTCAAAACTAGGGAGTTAATTGCCTTACCTTTCATCCCATTTTATTTTTGAACAGTTCAAATTACTAGGAAATTTATTAAGTCATCACCTGCTTTGGTATCACATTTTAGCCATTAGCCTTATTTAAACTGCCTGAATATGCTGGACTGACCTGATGCTCCGTGTGCCTACCACATCTATTTGCGCTACTGAGAACAAAGGGCAATTTTTAGCTCACCATATTTCCTTGTACATATGACTTTGAAACTCATATTACAGCTGACCAAACAAACATGGTTTCCTCAACCTAATAACAGCTGTATATGGAATGGTCAGTAAACTAGGAAATGATTTGGTAAGAGAACGCCATCCAATAAAGATACCTTTTCCTGAGTAGAATTAATATGAACCAATAAAATCCTCTTCTTCCCGAAATTTAAGAGAAAGAAGCGTACAGATAATATAATGGGCAGAATCTTATAGACACGCCAATAGAAGGCAGTAGGCAGAACATAACAGAGGATAAGTTAAGAATAAGCAGAAGTCATGAGGGCAGTGGGTGCAATAACTAATCAAAAATAGGAAGGAAAGATGGTAGCAAGAGTAGAGGTGGAACTTGAGATTTCCTAAGTCACCGTCATGGTTAGGATCAATTACCCTCTGATGCTTGGGGATAGCCAGACTAGGTCCTAACATTGTAGTATATGCAGAGCAAGTTTCCAGTCCTCCCTGAAACTTAACCAAGCAACTCTAATTATAAACAGCATGCTATTCTAGTCTCTATGAGGCTTCAACTCTTGTGGTTATTGAGAGTGTTTCTTATTCTATTTTTTTTCCCATGAATCTTCAAACAAAATTTTCATTACCTGACTGTATCTCTGTTCCTTGAAACCTGAAGAACTATCACTGAGCTTCAGATAAAGGCAAAATTGTCTTATGCAAGAGCCATATCAAATATTTTAATTCAGCTAGCAATGTCTTTCTTAATTCTTCTCTTCTCCACATGAAACAACCCTGTATTTCTAGTTTTTTTCTTTGCAGAATTAGATTTCCAGAATCTTTACCACCTGGATCCTAATTTATAAAACCATTCTTGATACATATAATATGATGGGAATATTTTTTCAATATTTATGAGAGGTTTTTTCTTTTAAGTCTTTTTCCTTATCTTCTGTGGTAGCCACCCTCCAATATGGTCCCCAGTGATCCCCGCATCCTCACATTCACACCCTTACTGAGTCCCATCCCACATTGAACCAGAGTCAGTTTGTATGACAAATAGCATATGGCAGAAGCAATGATATGCCAGTATGGAGATTAGTTTTAAAAGACTGCAGTTTCAGTCTTGGACTTCCTTTCTCTCAGTCACATCACTCACTCTGGGAGAAGCCAGTTGCCAGATCTTGAGGACATTCAGACCACCCGTGGAGAAGCTCACATAGTAAGGAATGAAGGCCTCCAGCCAACAGCTAGCATATTATGCTGTGTCAATGTTATGACTCTGCACATGGTGTTCCTCTGCTTCTCAGTCTGGAAAATGCCTTCCCCACCTCTAAGTAGATTTAAGTGCTTCCTATTCCATGCCCCATGCATTTATTCTTCTTTTGTCAAACTGTAAGGCTTTGTTGTAACCATTTGTTTACAAATTTATCTGTCCCAATGAGATATTTGTACTCTGAAAGACCATGTTCTATTTACCACTATAACCTCAGTTTTAGTCTATTAAAGACAGTTTATTGAACACGTGAAATATGTTAAGCCTGTACATGATGTGAACATGCTACAATAAATGAGACATGGCCTTGTGCTCAAGGAGCTCACAATTTAGTTGAAGGCAGAACCCAAATCTCAGGACCCAAATGGTTTATGTTAAATAATATTAATGGGTATCATTGATAATGATAGCAATATCAATAACTCTCAAACGTAAAAACATGCTTTCTATTGTCTTTTTTTGCTCTTTTACATTTCCCATTATCACCACATTACATTTATGGCCTGCACTAGCAACCATTTTAAATTTTTTCCACAGCTAAGGAGGACATCCTCTTGTCCTGATGCAGAATATATAAACTCCAAGACAGGTGTTTTATTTCTCTTGACTGCCATTGTAAACACCATACAATGGGTTGGTTTAAATAATGGGAATGTATTGGCTTAAAGTTTTGAAGCTAGGAGAAGTCCAAAATCAAGGTGTCTTTTCAAGGCAATGCTTTCTCCCAGAAGACTGTGGCAATCTGGGGCTGGCTGCCAGTGGTCCTTAACTTTTCTGTCCCATGGAAATACACATTGCATCTTCTCCTGGCTTCTCCCTTCTTTTTGGGTTCCATTGACTTTCAGCTTTTGGCACTTCCCCTGGCTTTTTTTTTTTTTCCTGTCTGACTTTTATCGTGCTTATAAAGGACACCAGTAATCTGGATTAAAACCCAATATAATTCATTTGGGCCACAGCTTAACTGAACTAACATCTTGAAGAGATCAGATTTACAACGGGTTCATACTCACAGGGATGAATTAAGTTAGAGAAAATGTTTTTCTGGGGTACAAAGCTCCAAGCCACCATAGCAAGTATTTCCAAACTGGGTTTAGCTGAATGTGCCTTTTGCTAAACAATAGAATAGGACTGATTTGTTTGAAAATGCAAAGGGCTTGGACTAAGTTGGCTTCTCCCTTACCTCACATCCAATTCCAGAGAACTCTAGCTCCTCAGGAAATATAGTTTGCTCATATAATTCATCAATTTAATTAATTACAGGATGAATGGCTAAGATGGATGGAAAGATGAATGGATGTAAGGGTGAACTAATATGAGCCAGACTTAACGTTGGGTGCTGGGATATTTCTGCTCATACTCTACAATTTTCCTCACTAACATACCAACCTAAGATCTATTAGTTTATGTGGAGCCCCTACACATTGCTGACTGACTGAGTTACAGTCAAATGAATCACTAAGACTTTGAGTTCGGTTCTCTCCTCCCAACCCCCCCAAAATTAATTAATATTAAGCCAGATTACTTTCATCCTATACTTATATGGCTTACTTAACTTTTTAAATTTGATTGGTTAAATTTCACTTTATAGGTTTCATTCAAGTCTAAACTTGTTTTTTAATACCTTCATTCCTTCATTTAATAAATCACGGGAGGTTGACCTTGAAAATCAACATCATCTGCACAGCTTACTGTCTATATCATCATGACTTTACTATCCCACTGTCTGCATCAACATAACTTTGATATCCCAGGAATCTACTGCACAGGAAGATAAGTTGCAAATAACTTTATTGTTTATCCCACAAACTTCTTAAATATACATCAACTTTTCAATAGAAAGAATCAAACAGCAGTTTATATCCCAAGACTTTTTAAACTCCTAGTCTCAAAAATCCTTATCTTGTTGTATCCACCAATCATTAGCTATTCTATTATGATCCATACACAGCCCTAACCATGCCGCTGCCCTGAAAGACCTGCCTCAAACCAGACTTCAACATCTGAGACATACTAATGCTCTCTCCAGATAGTGCGGTAAGAACAAACTAAGTTTGTCTTATCACAGATTGTTGTGGTGATATTTAAGGGTGCAAGCATTTGACACTTTAATCACAAATATAGTTTCTAAGACATGTGGAATAGGAAAGAGAAAATGTTCACATGCATAGACGGTGAGGTGAGATGAATTATCTTTACTAGGCAGGGAGGGGGGAAATGCTATTGCTAAGTCCCTCTCGTACACGCAAACCAGCAGTGCTTATTCCTGGTTGTTCATCTTCCTCACAGTTGAGATGCATGATTTCTAAAGGATGTTCTAGCAGTGTTTTAGAGCACCTGTAAGTGGAGATCATAATAACTATTTCTTAGAGTGGAGTCAGGATTAAATAATTTAATATATGACAAGTGGTTAGAAGATGTTAACACAAACCAGGTGCTTAATGTACTTAAAGACATATTCTATCTTCATTCAAGTCATTAATGAAAACATTGACTAGGACTATATGAGCACAGTTTTTAGTAGTGTTAGCAAAACAACCCCAATCTGATATAAACTCATTAATCAACAAATTTTTTGGTACAGTGTCCAACAAATTATAAATTTAAGTAACTATACTGTCATTTAGTGTATACCTCCCCACCTTATCGACCAAGACATCATGAAGAGCACGATGTTTAAAGTATTTTCCAGTCTTAAGTGTAATAACTATATAAAAATATATATATGGCTTGTGTGGCATGATTTATTCTCAGTTACTTGTTTGGGTTTTTTTGGGGGGTGGGGTTGGCTTAATCTTGGAAAAATTGCAAAGAGACAGGTCTGTATTGTTTTCAAGGGGAGGAATTAAAGCATTGGGGGTAGGGGCAGGCTGAATGGGAAGTCAGGGGCCCTAGGACACCAGGATGGAGTAGAGTCTCCAACGGGAGGGGAGCACTTCCTGTAGAAGTGGAGAGTCACAAGTAAAACTTTAACTCTTTTTCAAACACTCAAGATAGCATTTAGTATGTCAGTCTTTCTTTTTTAAACTTGGGCAAGAGAGAGAGGCACTAGATCAGCATTCTTAAGAGTTTTCAAGTTTCTAAATTTGTCTGAAGGCCCAAAGGCAAGAGCTCATGAGCCTGACCTATGGATTTATAAGACTCAACTCACGATCTTGTGGCTAGGATTTCAGGACGACTTGCTTTTCTCCTGACTCTAGTGACTTTCACACAGTCAATCTCTGAAATTTGTTCCCTTCAGGCTTAATTTCCAAAAAGGATATAGAAGACAAAATGCAGAAAAAGATATGCAAAAATTCCCAGGAAGTCCACAGTGCCTGCGGGAGGCAGGTGAATTACGCATGCAAACCACAGTCTTTGTTGTGTATCTCAACAAAATATGATGACATTGCTAGTGGGATGTCACCGTAATGATGACCTGCTTATTTCCATTTCATTATTCAGGTCTCAGCTGGGGCATAATCCAAGGTTTAGTGTTGTTTCTAGACTTCAAGAAAAAGAAACTATTTTCTTTCTACAGAAAGCTCTCTCTGGGGTAGCTGTTTGGATATTCTGTTGTCCTTTTATAATGCTTTTTTTAAATGCTATAATTATGAGCAAAATATATGCAACCCATAAAAATCTTTCAAGCCTCGAGCATGTAAATGTTTATCAAGAATATTATAGGTGCTCAAAACACTTGTTTTTGTCCAATTCTTATAGCCCTTTAAAATTAGGGAAATGAGTTCTTTAGTTTGAAAATTATTCAAGAGTTTAAATTTAAAATACAATACAAAGTTATGGAATTCAATTTTTATTTACCCTAGGTGAAATGACATTCTCTGGTCTGAAACATGAAGAAAATGTCTCTTCAAGTTCTCTCCCTTGTGAACTGTTTCCTGCTGACACTGTGGGGAATATAAGATAGAAAAGGAAGAATAAGAAGAGAAAATGGAACAGAGAGAGGAGAAAGACACCCAAACCACAACTATAATAAAGATACTTGGAATATGGCAATGATATAGAATTCAATCACAATGCAAAACAAATAAGGTACCTGTTTATACCACTGTAGGTTGAGGATGGTGAGAATTCTCTTAACAGTGCTACAGAGCAGAGCCATAAATTTTTATTACAATTTGGGAAATAAAAGACAAGCTAGCTTTCTCTTGTCTGCCTCACCTTTTAAAAATACCTTATTAAAAGAATAATTGAATCTGAGAATGATAGGGGAAAATGCAAAATATTGAATCTAAGTAAAGAAACATTACATAAGCAAATTTTTCCTTAACAGTTTAAATTGCTTCTGCTTGTGCACTACAGAATATTTTTAAAAAATGACTGTACATTTAAATTTTTCAAATACATTTGTTCTGATGAGAATAGGAAAATGGATCTAATTGTTTTATGTAAATAAATAGAAGAGAATAATTTGATGTTGACATTAACTTTTTTAAAAGGTTGACTCCAAAATTAAATAATTATAGTCATCTTATTTAGACCAAAGATTAGTTTATTAACCCTATGTAGGCAGACTAAAAGTGCATTTGGGGCTGGTGTATTTGAAACATTGCAGATTTTAGACTAATGAAATCTGATCTAATAAACTGCAACCTGATCTTTCATGAGACTATATGGAGTTAACAAAGTGAAAAATTAGTAAAAGCATGTAAGTGTCAATTCACACAGGAAAAGGTGAGTTTAAGGCTCACATTTTCCAATTGCTTCCCCAAAACATTGCCTTGTCCACAATTAAATTTACACTTTTACTGGCCGCATAAGCAAATGTCCATTTTTTCAACATACTCACCAACAATGAGTACCATTGCTATTAACCTCTGTTAGTTTAAAGGCCCCAAATTACCTCATTATTTTAATCTATAGTTGAATATATGTACACAGACACACACACAGTCACAATTTCTGTTTCTTTTTATATTTTTATTATGGAAAAATTTAAATGTACAGAAAAGTGGAAAGAATAATATATTGAACATCCACATTCCTATCATCTGGATATAACTATTGTTAACATTTACCCATATTTTCCTCATCTATTTTGTTTACCTTTAAAAGATAAAGACATTTCTTTTTTCCACCATGCCATTTTCATATCGCTCAAGTTACGGTAATTTATTAATTTAATCTAACATGTATATTTTAATTTCCTCTTTCTCAAAAATGTCTTTTTACAGTTTGTTTGGGTGAGAATTCAAAGCCCACACATTGCATTTGGTTGATAAGCCTCTTAAGTCTCAAGTCTGTAACAGTTCTCTTCGTTTTTATTTCATGCGTATTTGCTGAAGAAAAAAAAAAACAGTTCATTTGTTCTATAGTAATTCCCATATTCTTAAATTGATTGATTGTGTCCTCCTGGTGTTGTGTAACATGTTTCCTTAGTCCCTATATTCCTCTAAACTAGTCATTACGTCAAGACATTTTCTTAAATTCAAGTTCAACTTTTTGGCAAAATTACTTCGAAGATTGTGCTATGTACTACTAAATCATATCAGGAGGTTTCTAATATTTGAGTACTCTATTTTGAGTTATTTTAGTTATAATTCCTCTATAGATAAGAACTTTCCCTCATCACCTATTGGTTCTAATAAATGTCTTTTTTATAGTTTGTTGGTTTACATCAGAATCCAAGCGAAGTCCATATATTGCATTTGATGGACAGGTAACTAAGCTCTTTTAAGGGTGCAGTTTGCTTGTATTTCATTTGTCTATAGTATTCATCTTTCCAAGCAGATTTTTATACCTTTAGGGTAGAAACAATGTTTTATACTTTTACTATTCTTTCCACACTAGTTAGCACAGTACTGAATGTATAGTAAATGCTCAATTCAGTCATGTTTCTTGATCAATCAACTATGAACATAATATCCAAGGATGATGTGAAAAAATTAGCCTCTTTTACAACTCTCTAGTTCCCTTTAAGACTATTATCACAGTCCTAACATTATTTTGTGTGCTCATTTACATATCTCTTCTACTCTTTTAGAAAGTAAGTCCTTTAAAGTTAGAGGCTAAGTGCCTACCAAGGCACTTGAAATGTAGCAGATACTTAATTAGAATCAGTTGACTTAAACTGAATCTATATCTGGAAAATGCCATTACCATTAAGAGTTGTAATCTTGTTTTAACTTAAATTTTTATTTTAAGCTCTTACATATTTTATCTTTATTTCTCAGATTCCCATGTTATATTTCTGTGCAATGTGGAAAAAGCATATATTTTTCTCAAATGAAATGATAATAAAATGTGGTGCCTTACCTAAGAAAATTATTTGAAAAATCAATGTTGGAACTTTCTAAAGGGGGCTTCTAATCAAACAGATTGTTTCTCCTCTCAAGAAATCATTTTGATCCTTCAAAATACATCTAAAACTCTATCTACCTTCAACTCAATACTTTATTATGTATTATCTGACACCATTCAGAAAAAAGGAAGTATATCTTTCACTATTCACTGATTATATGACCCTATATGTAGAAAATCATGACAAATCCACAGCAAAGCTACTAGAACTAATAGATGAGTTCAGGAGAGTGGCAAGATACAAGATTAATATGCAAGACTCAATAAGCATTTCTATACACTACTGATGAGTAATCTGAGGAGGAAATCAGGAAAAAAAATCTATTTATAATAGCAACTAAAAAACCAAATATTTAGGCGTCTTAGAATGACATAAAGGACCTATGTTCAGAAAACTACAAAACTTTGCTAAAAGAAACCAAAGAAGACTTAATGGAAGGACATTCCAAATTCATGGACTAAAAGACCATTTATTGTTAAGATGTCAATTCTACCCAAACTGATTAACAGCTTCAATGCAATACCGATAAAAATCCCAACAGCCTTTTTTGCAGAAATGAGAAAGCCAATTATGTAATATATTTGGAAGGGTAAGGGGCCACAAATAGCCATAAAATTCTTAAAAAAAGAAGAATGACTCTCACTTCCTGACTTTAAAGTATATTACTTAGCTGCAGTAGTAAAACCAGCATGGTACTAGCATAAAGACAGACAGATTGACCAAATGGAACCAAACTGAGAACTCAGAAATTGGCTCTCACGTCTACTGTCAAGTGATTTTTGACAATGCTGTCAAGCCCTCCTAGCTGGGCCAGAACAGTTTATTCAACAAATGGTGCTGAAAGAACTGGAGAGTCATATCCAAAGAAAGAAAGAGGACCCCTATCTCACATCTTATAAAAAATTAACTCAAAATATATCAAGTATAAAATATAAAAGTGACAACCATAAAACTCCTAGAAGAAAATGTAGGAAAACATCTTCAAGATCTTGTGGTATGCAGTAATTTCTTAAACCGTACACCCGAAGCCTGAGCAACAAAAGGAAAAAATAGATATATGGGACTACCTCAAAATTAAACACTTTCACACCTCAAAGACTTTTTCAAATGGGTGAAAAGGCAGCGAATTCAATGGGAGAAAATATTTGGAAATCACATATCCAATAAGGGTTTGATATCTATGATAAATAAAGAGATACTACAACTCAACAATAAAAAGTAAAGTACCAGTTTTAAAATGGGCAAAAGACTTGAATTGTCCAAAGAAAAAATACAAATGGCAAAAAAAAAAACACATGAAAAATGTTCAAGATCACTAGCAACTAGGAAAATGTAAACCAAAGGTGCAATGAGATATCATTTCACACCTATTAGAATGGCCACTATTTAAAAGTCAGAAAATTACAAATGTCGGAGAGGATATGAAGAGATAGGAATGCTTATTCATTGTTGGTGTAGAATGGTACAGCCACTGTGGAGGACTGTTTGGCATTTCCTTAGGAAGTTGAATACAAACTAACCATGTGACCTGGCAACACTACTATTAGGTATATACCCAGAAAAACTGAGAGCAGTGACACGAACAGACATCTGCACACCAATATTCACAGAGGCATTATTCACAGTTGCCAAAAGTTGGAAACAACTCACGTGTCCATCAACCAATGAACGGAAAAACAAATAGTGGTGAATACACATGACAGAATATTATGCAGCTGTAAGAAATGAAGTTGTGAAGCATATGACAACATGGCTAAACCTGAAGGACATAATGTTGAGTGGAACAAGCCAGACACAAAAGGACAAATATTGTATGATTGCACTATCATGAACTAAATATATTGTGTAAACTCATGGAATTAATAATTGGAATATAAGTCACCAGAAAATAGAATGAGGGTAGAGAACGGAAAGCTGAGGGTTAATCTGTGCAAAATTGGCAAAAAGTTGTTTTTACATGTTTGGAAATGAAGAGGAATGGAGAAAGCATATCATAGGATTTGTAATTAGTAGCACTAACATAGAGGTAGGATAGTGGGTTTTTCCTATTGTTTTTCTTTTTTCTGGGGAAATGAAAATGCTCTAATATGGATTGAAGTGATGAATGTGCAACTCAGTGTTTATACCAATTGCCACTGATTGTACACTTTAGATAAGTTATGTGGCTTAGGAAAGAAAATTAATAGGGTGGGTTGGAGAGAAAACACACTAATGTAAGATATAGACTATAGCTAGTAGTATTACTTTGACGATGCTCTTTCATAATTTGTTGCAAATGTTTCACAGCTATGCAAGGTATTTGTGGTGGGGTATATGATGTTATGCATGTTTGCTTTGTAAGTTCACTATGTTTACTATATACTTATTGTTTATGTATTTTCATGTATGAATGATGTACTTCAATAAATTGTTTTTTAAATGAAATAAGTAATAAAATAAAAGGTATTGAAGTTGCCAATCAGAAAGTTAGAGGACAGGTTCCTGTCTGGCTCTGCTTTTTATGGATTGTTTGACCTTGGGCAAGTCTCAATTCCTAAATCTACTTCTTCTTTGAAATGGAATTAATGTTTGCTCTACTTACCTAATGGACTTATTATAAAAGTCAAATAAGTCAATAGATTTTAAAGTGTTTTGCAAACTATAAGGTACCATTCTAATGTTACTTATTATTTCAATAAAATATTTTTAAAACATAATAGAACTTATGAGGATGAAAAATGCACTGATGGAGATTAGAAATACACTAAGGCATACAACAGACCTGAACAGGGAGAATAAATAATCAGTGAACTAGAAGATAGGGCAATCAAAATCATACATTCAGAAGAATCGAGAAAGAGTAGAAAAAAATTGAGCAGAGCCCAAGCAACCTGTGTGACAGCATGAAGTGTACCAACATATGCATCATAGGAGTCACAGAAGGAGAAGAGAAGGGAAAGGGGGCAGAAAGAATATTGGAGGAAATAAGGCTGAAAATTTCCCAACTCTTATGAGAGACATAAATATACATGTCCAAAGAGTGCAATGTACTCAAACAGGATAAACCCTAATGACCTACTCCAAGACACACGCTAATCAAAATGTCAAATGCCAAAAATATAGAGAGAAATCTGAAAACAGCAAGAGAAAAATTATTCATCACATACAGGGGATCTTCAATAAGGCTAAATGTGATTTCTCATCAGAAACCAGGGACATGAGAAGGCAGTGGTTTGATATATTTAAGATACTGAAAGAGAAAAACTGCCAGTCAAAAATTCTTTATCCAGCAAAACTATCCTTCAAAAATGAAGGGAAGTTTAAAACATTCACAGATAAACAAAATCAGAAAGAGTTTGTCACCAAAAGACCTGCCCTACAAGAATTGATAAAGAGAATTCTTCAGTTTGAAAGGAAAAAACAGGACAGAGTGGCTTGGAGCAGTCTGAAGATATGAAGCTCTTCATTAAAGGTAACTAAATGGCTAAATGCAAAATCCAATAGTATTGTATCCTCAGTATATAAATCCACTCTTTATAACCCATAAGAGTTCAAGTACAATTGAATAAGAAATAATCATATTTCCTTAAAATGGACACACAAAATATAAAGGTAATGTTTGACAAAAACAATATAAAAGAGAGGAAATGGAGGAATATGGGACCAGAGAATGTGTGTGCTATTGACGTTAAGTTGGTATATTTCCAAACTAATTTGTTATAGTCTTGGGAAATCTAATAACAATCCCTAGAGTAACCACAAAGAAAGTTTTCCATGTATGAGGTCCCAGGTTCAATCCCCAGTACCTCCTAAAAAAATAAATAAGTAATGGAAATGAGAATAGGATCAAAGAGTTACATAACAAAAGGTCAACTATACTCGAAATAGTCCGTGATAAGGAAAAAAAGAGACAAAAAAGATATAACATATAAAAAAAGGACAAAATGCCTGAAGTAAGTCCTTACTTAGTAATAACAATGAATGTTAATGGAGTAACTTCCCAATTAAAAGACAGATTAGCAGAGTGGATAAAAAAGCACAGTCCAACTATGTGTTGTTTACAAAAGACTAAATTTAGACCCAAAGACACAAATAGACTGAAGGTAAAAGGATGAAGAAAGATTTTCCATGCAAATAGTAACCAAATGAGAGCTGGAGTGGCTATATTAATATCAGAAAAAATAGACTTTAAGACAAAATCTGTTTCAAGAGACAAAGAAGGATACTATATATTAATAAAAGTGTCAATCCAAAAAGAAGAAATAACAATCATAAATATTTATGTACCTAACTACAGTCCTCCAAAACACTTGAGGTAAACAGTGGCAAGATTGAAAGGAGAAATAGACATAGCTACAATAATAGTTGGAGACTTCAATACACTGCTTTCATCAAAGATAGAACATCTAGACAGAATATCAATAAGAAAACAGAAAACTTGAACAAGATAGTAAATGAACTAGACCTAACAGTCATACACAGAAAACTGTACCCTAAAAGAACAGGACATACATTCTTCCCAAGTGCACATGGAACATTCTCCACATTGACAACATGTAAGGTCACAAAAATAAGTCTCAATAATTTTAAAATATTGAAATTTTACAAAGAGTCATCTCTAACCACAAGAATTGAAGTTAGAAATCAATAACAGACAGACAACTCAAAAAGCCACAAGTATATGGAAGTTAAAAAACACACTCTTAAATAATGAATGGGTCAAAGAAGAAATCACAAGGCAAATCAGGAAATACCTTGAGACAAATGAAAATGAGGATACAACATATCAAAACTTACAGTTTGCAGCAAAGTCAGTGCCCAGATGTAAATTTATAGTTCTAAATGCTTACATTATAAAAGAAGAAAGAGGGGCCGGCTGTATAGCCCAGTGGATAGGGCGCTGGTATACCACATAGGAGGCCCCGGGTTCGGTTCCTGGGGACCTCTCCTAGCAGGCAGACCGCTTTGAGAAGGGCAAACCGCCATGCGCAGGCAGAGCCGCCATGGGCAGGGCAAAAAGCTGCCACGGACAGGGCAGGTCGCCTGCGAACTGAGCGCAGCCAGCCACCTGCAAACTGAAGCAGAGCCAGCTGTGAATGGAAGCAGAAGCCGCCCACAAGCGGGGCAAAGCCGCCTGCGCAGTGACTGGTCTCGGCGCGTCGCCTCAATGGGGGGAGACAAAGCGGGCAGAGAGGAACACAAGAATGGACACACAGCAAGAGCAAGCAGAAAGGGGCAGGGGGGGGGAATTGTAATAAATGAAAAATAAATCTTTAAAAGAAGAAAGAGCTTAAATAGGAGACCTAACCACACATCTGGAGGAACTAGAAAAAGAAGAGCAAACTAAACTCAAAGTGAACCGAAGGAAGGAAATAAAGATTCGAGCAGAAATAAATGAAATAGAGAATAAAACAAAACAATAGAGAGAATTAACAAAAAAGGTGGTTCTTTGCAAAGAGCAATAAAATTGATGAACCTTTAACCAGACTGACAAAGAAAAAAAGAGAAAGGATGCAAATAATTAAAATCAGATATTACTACTGACCCCACAGAAATAAAAGGATCATAGGAAGATGCTATGAACAACTGTAATCCAACAAATTAGACAACTTAGATGAAGTGGACAAATTCCTAGGAATACACACAATACCTACACTGACTGTAGAAGACATACAAGAGTTCAACAGACCAATTAGAAGTAGAGATCGAATCAGTGGTCAACAATTTCCCAACAAAGAAAAGCCCAAGAACAGATGGCTTACAAGTGAACTCTACCAAAGATTCCAAGAAAAAATTATTGCCATTCCTGCTTAAACTCCCCCCAAAGAACTGAAGAAGAAGAAACATAACCTAACTCATTCTATGAGGCTAACATCACCCTTATAGCAAAGTCAAATAAAGATACCCCAAGAAGAAAAAAACACAAACTAATATATCTTATGAATATAGATGCAAAAGTGTTCAACAAAATTCTAACAAACCAAGTCCAACACCACATTAAAGGAATTATACACCATGATCAAGTGGGTCTTATCTCAGGTATATAAGGGTGACTTAATATAAGAAAATCCATTAATGTAATACAATGCATTAACAGAACAAGGGAGAAAAAAAGCCACATAATCATCTCAATTGATGCAGAACAGGCAATTGACAAAATCCACCAATGCTTCTTGATTAAAACAAACAAACAAACAAAAAAAAAACACTTGGTAAGCTAAGAATAGAAGGAAACATCCTCAACATGATAAAAGGCATATAATAAAAAACAACCACTAACATTAAACTCAGTGGTGACAGACTGGAAGCTTTTCCTCCAAGATCTGGAACCAGTTAGGGATCCCTACCATGGTTGTTCAGTATTATAATGGAAATTCAAGCCAGAGA
>PVKH010012709.1:0-17151 GCA_004027955.1 Chaetophractus vellerosus
ATTAGAAACAGAGTGGGCATCACCATCCCAAAATCCTCAAGATTGGGGAATGAATAATGGACTGAAGTAGACTTATTATTATTCTACTATAGACTTAATTATTCTAGCAATGGAAGAAATCTTATCATTGATATAAAGGCAGTGGACACCAGAGGTTCTGCAGGATGGGAGAGGGAAGAATAGATGTAATATGGTGGCTTTTTTAAGGCCATTGGATTTGTCCCACATGACATTGCAGTGATGGATACAGCCCATTGTATATTTTATCATAACCTACAAAATTGTGCGGGACAGAGTGTAAACTGTAACATAAACTGTAGTCCATTGTTAATAGCAACGCTTCAATATGTGTATATCAATTGTAGCAAATGTACCACACTAATGAAGGATGTTGTTAATGTGGGAAAGTGTGGGAGGGGGAGGGAGTGGGGCATATGGGAATCCTTAAAATTTTTATATAACATTTATATAATCTAAAGCTTCTTTAAAAATTAAAATTTAGTTTAAAAAATCAAATTAAAAAGAAACTTCATTACAAAGCCACAGTAATCAAAACAGCATGGTCCTGGCACAAGGACAGACATATAGACCAATGGAATCGAATTGAGAGTTCAGAAATAAACAATCACTCCTGTGGCCAACTGATCTTTGACAAGGGTGTCAAGTCCACTAAGTGGGAAATTAATAGTCTCTTCAAGAAAAGGTGCTGGGAGAACTGGATAGTCATATGCAAAAGAATAAAGGTATGGGGTAGGGACCTCACACCATACACAAAAATTAACTCAAAATGAATTACAGACCTAAATATAAGAACTGAAACTATAAAACTCCCAGGAAAAAACATAGGAAAAATGTCTTTAGCACCTTGTGTCAGACAGTGGTTTCTTAGACTTTACATCAAAAGCACGAGCACCACAAGAAAAAAGAGATAAATGGGACTTCATCAAAATTAAAAACTTTTGTGCATCAAAGTATTTATCAAGAAAGTAAAAAATACATAACAAACTGTGGTATGTATTTACAATGAAATGTTACTCAGGCATGCAAAGTAATGAAGTTCTGATGCATGCTATAACATAGATCAACCAAGAATACATATGTTGAGTGAAATAAGCCAGCCACAAAAAGACAAATAATATATGACCTTACTTATATGAAATAAGAATATGCAAAATCATAAAGCCAGAAACTAGGGTATAGTTTACCAGGGCCTGGGTTGGGGAGGGAAATGGAAAGTTAATGTTTTATTGGTAGGAAGTTTCTATTTGGGGTGATGGAAAATCTTTGGCAATTTATGATGGTGATGGAGGTACAACATTTTGAATGTAATTATCACCACTTGAATTATTTTAACAGTGATAAAAAGGGAAAATTCAGACTGTATATGAATTACGACACACACATAAAAACCCATAGAACTCTGTAGCACAAAGAGTGCACCTTAATGGAAACAGTGGACTATAGAGTTAGTAGCATAATTATAATATTACTGTTTCATCAATTGTAACAAAGATGCCACACTAATGCAAAATATTAATAGGTGAAATGGTGTATGTGAGTGGGGGTATATGAGAATTCTGTATATTTTGCAGTTCTGCAAGATTTTTCTGTAAACCTACAACTCCTGTAATTATAGAAATACCTGAATCAGTAGCCTCAACATTTTAGGTTGCCAGAGCATGATGTCAGAGTGTTACAAAGGCTGGTTTTCCATTTCTATCATATTCCATTAAAATAGGTCATTGTATTATTGTCTCAGGTCACATATAGGAACCTAATTAAAAGTTCAGAGATAGTCTTTTTTTAAAAAAGCAACAAAAGTATTCTGATCCCAGAAGAAATACACTGGGGCTGCAATTTAATGCTGTCCTTGAAGTTCAAACTATGGATGCTTGGGAGAGGTTAAGAGCATGTTAGAAGAAGATCCTTTTCACACGTTCACAATTAAATTTGCTTGTCCTGAACCCACTTTATACAAAATTCCATTCTGCAGAAGTAATTTTGGTAATGCGTAGGAAATTTTCAGTGATTGATTCTAGAGAAGGGTGCAGCTAAAAGTAGATCCTAACACTTTAGAGATTACAGTGTTCTGTTGAGTATTATCCACATGAATAAATCAAACTTGTTAGAGTGGAATTACGGAATTCACATAGCGTGTTAGACGACTATAATATGTCAGATCCTGAAATATCGGAGCTGGAAAGGACCTTAGAAATCACTCCTCATTTTTCAGATGGGAATGCAGAGAAGGGGAAGTGACTAGCCAAGTTCTGTGGGTAACGGAACCTTCATTAGTACCTCAGGTAGCACCACAATGCAATGATCTCTTCACTGAGAATCTGGACCCAGCACTGTCCTCTGAATGGAGATATGATGTACCTAAGCCCTTCCATAGTGCCCAGGCCTTACTTTGTCTATGAAAGGTCATTCACCGTCTTAGTCTCACGCCCTCCTGGATATCACACGGTATCTTAGTAAAGGACTTAAAATGTTTAGATAAGGAACAACCTTTAGCATAACACAAAAGGACAAATATATGATTCCACTTATATGAAATTTCTAGAATAATCAAATTCATAAATACAGAAGGCAGAGTAGACGTTACCAGAGTCTGGAGGAAGGGGGAGAGAAGAGCCATTGCTTAATGGGTGAAAAGTTTGTGTTTGAGGTGATGAAAAAGTCTTTGTAATAGATGGTGGTGATGTTTGCCCAACATTGTGAATGTAATTAATTCCACTGAAATGTATACTTAAAAATGGTTAAAGTGGGAAATTTTATTTTATACACACATATATGTTAGCACAATAATTTTTTAAACTTTAGTAAAATAGCATCCTTTACCAGCAATAAGACTTTGAAATTATTCTACGTTAGTAATTTTTAAAATATTGTAATTAAAAATATATTGTACATCAGTATATTTTTAGTTACCTGCTTCTGGCAACCTATGGTAGCTTGAGACTATATGTACTCCAAAAAAGTTCATGTCCTTAGAGTTAATCCATTCCTATGGGTGTGAACCTATTGTAGGTGGGACCCTTTGATTAGATCACTTCAGTTTAGGCCCTTTGATTAGATTACTTCAGTACGGCATGACCTAGGGTGGTTCTTAAGCCTCTTACTGGAGTCCTTTATAAAAGGGATGAATACGGAGAGGCAGAAAGGAAACTTCAGAGACAGAAATCCCCAGAACTGAGAAAGTCCCAGAATCCAGAAGTAGAAATCAATGGAACCCAGGAGAGAGAAACACCAGGAGCAGAGAGAAAGTTGGAGGAACCCTGGGCTGAAATCAAGAAGATCTGGAGAAGAAGGGAGAGACAACAGACGCTGCCGTTGTACCCTGACCTGTGACAGAAGTCTAGGGTCACTGGCAGCTGTGTCTTTGGGGAGAGAGCTTCTCCTGATGCCTTGATTTGGAAATTTTTCTCAGCTTTGCAACTGTAAGCTTATAAATTAATAAATCCCCACTGTAAAAGCCAACCCATTTCTGGTATATTGCTTTTAGCAGCTTTTAGCAAACTAAAACACAACCCCAAGACAAAATACAGGAGTAATTCTCTCTACACTCTCCTTAATGCAGGAGAACGCGTATCTTACCTGCTCAGTGTATTTGAATCTATATTGAGTATTTTAATTCATATTTAAATAAAAGTATTTCTAGTGTTCTTGGAGTTTGCACTCAATGTTCTGGAAAATCACATACCTCAGGCTAAAAACAAAAATATAAACAAGGAAACAACTCAAAGGAATCTGAAAGTCCAGTCTTAGGAGAAGCTACAGGTTTGTGTGCCTACTCTGTCATAGTCACCTGACATTTAATTCTCTCCCGCCACCCCTTCCCCTTCCCCCTGCTCAAAGCTAGGAGCAAAAGTGGAATTTGGAACACTCCTCTCTGAGGGCCAACAAGTATATGGCAATAAAGTGAGATGGTGTTCTTCTACCTCCAATGATTCTGAAGGTTGCCTACTCCAAAGACTTTTTTCCCGCTATAGGTTCTGACTCATTCATGGACTATGAATTCACGCCTGAGCTTATGGTGTGCCGTGTCCTCCTAATGCTGCTGTATTGTCCCACCAGTGGCGTGGGGGGAGGGTCACAGGTGAAGACTAACTCTTATCCCAAAGTCACTTTCAGTATCTGGCTTTATTTTGCCAGCTACGAAAACCACCACAATGATTTTCTTTTTCTTCTATCATTTTCAAAATAATAAGGAAATAAGGACGAACTAAGCCTTTCCACTGCTAACAATAGCCTGATTCCGCAGTCGACTCCTTTAGAAAACAACAGTTACACCTGAATGTAGTGAAAAGGAGTAAATATTTTAGACTCCTACATTCTCCATTACCTGTAAGGGCAAATTTTTAATGATCTTGTGCTCCACATGGTTTAAATTTATAGTTTAAATTTTGTTCTCTGCAGTTATACGGCTGTAGATTATTAATAAGCTTTCATGCCTTGTGAGACAATTTGTTACCTTTATACCAGTGCGAATGCATTTTTCAGTGATTCTATTGAATTAGTCCATCTAAGTAGGAAGAATTTGCCAAAAAGATGGAAAGAGAGATTGAGAAATTGAGATTTGGCTGTTTAATGGTACTCAAGCTGGACCACATCCTTTGGGTGTTTCTTAGAATCCTAAGTTGACAGCAATGGTGTTTTGCAGGTGGTACTTGGACAAACTAAAGAGAAGAACATCCTTAGTCCTAATGAACGTGCTGAGCCTGTTATATGTTCAGCTGGTCTCCCTGGAATACCAGGAAAAGAAAATTAAATCAAATCAAGACAGCTATCTTGCATATCTCACCTGGGAAGGTATGCATGCATTAGGACAGACACTGCTTAACATTAATCAGCCTCCTGAAGTCATTACATTCATGAGGAAATGTAATTCACATGTGATTACTTTTTAATTTACTCTGTAATCACGTTCCAAGTGAACGGGCCAAGCTTAAAATGAAATTTAAAAGTCAAATACTGCTTTGTATTAGGAATTCACAATTTTTATATGCACTTAGGTTAATAAAGATTTTACAATAACCATTTGTGACTGAGCATATGATAATTTTTTGATGAAAGTTAGTGCCATACCTTAGATAAAATGTATTTGATTTCCCTCCAAGTACTGAACTGGACCCCACAAGTCTCAGAACTCTACTCTGCTGAATTCCTGCCTCATCTAAACTTTATTTGAAAAAAAAATATCAGCCAAACATTCCTCAATCCCAGCTCTGAAGTTGCAGTGAACTAATGTATTTTTAATTCCTGCTGTGCCTATGAGGCATATCCATTTGTTTTATCCATCATCAGAAAGTGTGTACAGAACCTCATAATAACTGACTTGAGCTCATCAATGGGGAATGCCAGTGCCTGCAGTAAGATTCTTCCTCCAACATGTGGCCTTTCAAATTTATGAAGTTACAATGCAGCTGTGTAGGTTTGACGTTGCCTTTTGCCTTGAAACTAAAGATTTAATCCTAGGACCAGCTAGTGTGGGCAGTAGCAGGTAGGTCTGTGCTTTGATTCATTCACCAAAACTAAGGCCAGTAGAGAGAAATGTACAAATGATTTATGGGTTCCCAGTCAATGTAAGGGAGAATTTTTATCATTTGGCCCTATCGGACATTGGGTTGAACAATGTCAGAAGCACTAAGATCTCCTTCCAGGAAATATTTAAAAGCTGGATTCCATTGTCCAGGGATGTTGTGTAGTGTTATCAAACATCAGTTATTAGCTTTTAAGTTTCAAGATTTTTGTGTTATCTTTTCTAACTTTACTATTATTTTATTTTATGTGAACTTCATATTAACTTAAGTATTACTTTGGCCTTGTTCTAAGCCAGTGCTATTTAAAAGAAATATGTGAACACATTATGGTATTTTCTAGTAACCATATTAAAGGAGGTTAAAAAAAAAAGGCAGGTGAAATTAATTTTAATATCTTTTATTTAACCCAATATATTTCAAATATTGTCATTTCATCATGTAATCAATATGTTAAAGATTAAATGAGGTATCTTACATGCTTTTTTCATATTAAACATTGAAGTCCAGTAGTATTTTGCACGTAAAGACCATCTCAGTTTGGAGTAGCTACATTTCAAGAGCTCAAGAGGCACATGTGGCTAGTGTCTCCTGCACTGGTCAGTTAGTACTATGACATTCCTGGAATCAGAACTTTGGTGTGCTTATCATATTTCTTAAATTCACATTCACAAATTGCTTTTCAATTTTTGAAAAAAACATTCAGTTTACTCAATGGAATATGTACCATGCTTTGGGAAACACTGACTTAACAGTTTTTGTATTTGGGGGGGGGGCAGTGACACACAGGGTGGATGGCGCCCATGTGCACAGGGCTGTGCGTGGTGTGTGGACTTATCTGTGGTCCCCAACATGGAAACTATCACCACATCCTTTTTGCCCATGTCAAGCCATAGCAGAGTTTAAAGGAATGAGAGCTAGGTAATCCTGCTTTGTGTGTGTGTGTGTTTAGTAAAGTATTCCCAGAGTCCATGCCATAACTGATAAGGTGATCAAATTCCTTACACTCCACCTCATTGCTGAGCCCAGCCCAGTTGTAACACCTGGCCTGAGAAATGATGACTCTATTGAAGAAGGCATTCTTGCCTTGCCTGGGACATAGCTCTGGATTGTTGATTTTCAAACAGGAACCTTATTTGGGATAGGGCTGGTGATCAACCTGGAATTTTCCTGGATAGCAACCCCACTCCAACTCATGTACTACACCCATTTTGAGCCTGAGCCGCTCTGCTTTTATCTGTTTTATTTGTATATATGTTTTAGTAAGATTCCACTTGAAGAAAGCATTTTATATTCTTTTTTAAAAATATTTGAACTATTTGGATGAGCCGATTCTTAAAGTTCCTTCCAACTCTTAAGTTTCTCTTATTCTAATTGAACAAAATGAATGTGATCTGAAAAGAAGACAGAGAAGAAAAGTCATTTTGAAAATCAGTTTAAATGTGTTTTGGGTCATTTGGTATAATGTGTGGACCTCTGTGCCATTAGTGCTGATAAAGGACTTATCTGGGGGCCACCGAAGCAGCCCAGGGTCTAAAATGTCTCCCCAGGATGCAAAGGACAGAATTCCCTAGAAGTTGCACATCCTAGACCAGTTGTGTCTTTCACCTGCACTTAGCACCAGTGTGTGTGTGTGAGGGTCTAACCCATTGTGGTAGGCAGAATAATGACTGCCCCCCAGATTTCATGGTTCCAATTCCTGGAATCTGTAGATATCATTCTTTACATGGCAAAAGGGACTTGACTGGCATGGTTAAATTAAGGATTTTGAGGTAAGGTGATTATCCTGATAGGTCCAATGTAGGCTTTGACAGTGAAGGAAGGGGCCACGAGCTGAGGGATGCCAGCAGCCTCTAGAAGCCAAAAAAAAAAGGCAAGGAAATGGATTCTCTCCTAAAACCCCTGGAAGGAGTGCAGCCTTACCAACACCTTGAGCTTAGCTTAGTGAGGACCATTCTGGACTTCTGAGCTTCAGAGCTATAAGATTATATCTTTGTGCTGTTTTATGTCACTGTGTTTGTGGTAATATGTTAAGTCAGCAATAGGAAGCTAATATATATGCCCTGTCTTATAGGACAATTGAAAATGAATCACTTTCAATTTCTTTACATTTGAAAAGGTATCCAGACTTCAGGACCCAAGTCAGGTACCTCTTCCCCTGGGAGACCTCACTGAACCAACCCAGCCAAGGTGAGGGCTCCCTCCTTTTCTTTTCTACCCACGCTGTTCTCAGCGCTGGCCTCTGCCATGTGTGTATCTCACTGTGATGCAGCCATGTGTGTGCAAGTCTGTCTTCCCACTAGACTCTGTGCACGGCCAGCGTCTTGCATTCCCAGCAGCCAGCCCTTGGTTGCCCCCCAGAAGGTTTCGAACGTGTGAGCGAATGCTTAAAGACCTAGACCCTACACTTCCACAAATGCCTTGTCAAGTGCATGGTCAGAGGTGTGTATGGCCTTTGGTAGCCCTTTAGCCAACCATATGGTCTTAGTGGTTTTATTTGCTTTTGGTTTATTTTTGGTTTTATTTTAGAAATTTGTTACCACCTTGCAGAATATTACTAGGAAATTGATGTGGAGTTTTGTCTTCTCCTCCTGTTGTTTTGGGAATTCATGTGCCTGAAGGCCTCTGTAGCCCAAATCTTGGGTCTCAGCATCTGTCAGTAAGACCCGAGGTCCCTGAGACCAGCGTTGTTCTGTGATGTGTGGCCTGAGGCCGGTCCACTCTCAGTGGCAGCTTTCCCTCAACTGGTCAGTGATCACACTCATGCCACAGTTAGGCTTAGGCAGGCAGTTTTTGTGAATTTCCTAAGTGCATGCTAAATGTTCATACTTTAGAAGTATACTTTTTTTTGAAGTATACTTTTAATTTCATTTCTTGTGGTTGAGGATTTTAGATTTTGAGATATCTTCATTTTCCTGTTGAGCGCAGCCTGATATTTACAGTTCTAGGTTTTAAGCAAAATGTCATTTGCTTAGTTTGTGATCATCCTACTCCAGTGTCGTTTAGAATGAATGATTTAAAAACACGTACACATAATATTCTTGCATTGGCAGTAGAAGTGATGGACCAGTCACTTCAGGAGGAACTTGTATGGTTCAAATTTATAGAGTTCACACAAAATATAAATATTTATTTGAAAAACTCCTTGTTGATTGTGGCTAAGTAAAGTCAAAACCAGTCATGAGTCAAGCAGCTTGTCATTTCATCAGCTCTGCTGTCACGGGTGGTGGTGGAACCATGTAAAGGGGTAGAAGATAGGACTCAGACAAAGTATGGTGTGGAGTAGAGATAAATATACCCAAACTGAGGTAGTGGGTAGGTAGTAGCATGTAAGATAATGAGGGCAACTATGTGAATCAGGCCACTATTCAACCAGGTCTAACTGAGTTTGGATGTTGTATTCACTTAGCTGATGTGCAGGCCCTAGAAACTTCTCAGTAGAGGAAACCTTTAAATCCATCAGAGTTGGTCCTTAAAATGAAAGCTGTTGCTATTGTTTTTGTTGTTTTTTGTTTGTTTGTGTTTAAACTAAAAAAAAACAAAGAGTATGAAGGCAACATAACACCACTCAGGAAGGTAGAAGACACTGTTGAATTTGAAGGGTCAGGAATTAAGAAGGCAGATGGAAACCAGGAGGGCATAGATCCTAGAGGGCAAAATCAGCAGCTTGGTCAGGGGTGTGGTGTGCTTATCGGGAGTGGATGGATCCCCTGAGGATCGATCAAGGACAAAGTGATCTAGGTCAGTGCTGCTCACACTTTATTGTGCATAGGAACTACCTGTGGTGCTTGTTAAAATGCATTATGGTAATTCACTTGGTCTGGGGTAGGGCCAGATATTCTGCATTTCAGACCAACTCCCAGATAATCCCAACACTGCTGGGGACCACACTTGGAAGAGTGAAGACAGAGAATCAGGTCGCAACACCAAAACCCAGCAGACCCAGATCTCAAGCTAGATTTCTGGTCCCACAAGGACTTTCCTCCTAGGATTGGGTCCTTTTTTTTTTTTTTTTATTTTAACGGTCTCCTCTACTGAAAGAAGCTATTTTTAAAAATTTCATTTTTTTCCTAGCACTTTCATTATTTTGTTTTTTTAATGTTTAAATATTGAGTCTGTTTTGAGTTTTTTTGGGAATAAAGTGTTAAGGTAGAGATCAAGTTTATTCTTTCAGATAGTCTAGTTGTCTCAGGTACCATTTGTTGACTAATCCATCTTCCCCATAGATTTGAAATGTCATCTTTTTTTATATATAGTATTTGTAGCAGTTTGGCAGTTTGATGAAATTATGAATTCCAAAAATAGATATTAGATTATGCTTGTAAACTGATTTGTTCATCTGGACATGATTAAGTTATAATTGGAGCTTTGATTGGGCCAAGTCAGTAGGGTGTTGAGCCCCACCCCTTGTGGGTGAGGAATCAAAGATAAAAAGCATGCAAAGGACAAAGTTGGAGTAGTTCTGATATTGGAGTCTTGAGCTGGAGCCCGGGGAAGTAAGAGAGCTTGGTCACGAGGAAGGAGAGAAGGCCCCGGGAAAAGACATGAGATGTTTGCCAGCTGTAGCTGGCCTTGTGGAGAGAGGCAAAACCTAGAGAGCCCCATAGTCTACAGCTGACCTTGTGGAGAAAACAGAGGAGTTGAGCCCAACACATAGCAATGGACTTTGGTGAGGGAAGAAATTTATGCCTGGTAACTGTGGACTTCTACCCCAAATAAATACCCTTTATAAAGACCAACCGATTTCTGATATTTTGCATCAGCACCCCTTTGGCTGATTAATACAGTATTTTTCTGTATGTTTGGGCCCATTTCTCTTAGGATGATGTGGAAGTACAAGACTGCTTTAATCGCTGTAGCTTTATAATATGTTTTTGTATGTGGGCCATTCAAAGTGGTCACATGTTCAAATAGTAAATACATTTGTTTCAAGACAATAGACTTGAAGTATTCCCTTTCTCCTTTCTAGTAAGAGAAGGTTTGGTTGATATAATGGTGACAACCTGTTCCTCCATGAGTATTATCCAGTTGGCAGAAGATTTAGCTATTTCTCTTTTCAAATACATCCTGATTAAGGCCCTTTTTCTGGGACTTTTAACAAAATGGGTTATTTAAGCATTACTTATCTAGGCACAAACTCTCTTCCTTAGCTGCTTTCCCTTTGGCTTCCTGGAATTGCAGCTAAAAGCCCTACAGTATATACCACTGTGCCATTTTCTAGTTATTCAGGGCTGAACCTCCCTGAATAAAAGGGATGAACTTTTATTACTATTATTTTTTTGGTAGGCTAACACCCATTGAAGCTGGAAAAGTGGTATCAGAAAGGCTCCAACTTTAGGAAACAAGGCAAATATAATCCTCAATGAGACTTTCTTAGCTTCTAAAGGTCTCTCAGCCATAGCAAAAAAAACAACAAAACTTCAAAATCTTAGTATTTTTACTACTGTTGTCTTCTATGTGCTTTTAGAATTATGTGTATATCACTTTGCCCTTTCTCCACCTTTTTTTCTTTTAGCTTTTCTTTCTTTCTAGCTCAATCCCACTTACTGGCCATTAGCCAGTTCAGTGTGTCACTTCTGAGCAAACTGTCATGCCCATCTCAGAAAAAACAGCTCTCAGTGTTCTAAAGAAAATAAAAATAGCAGAGTAGGAAGAGAATATGGGACATTATTTTGGTTCTGTGATGTCGTCAGTCAATCAGAATCCTTATTTCCAAGTGTTGTTTGCAGGTCTGTTTATGGTAGTGGTATTTTGACTGTTTGGTTTCTGTATGATATTGTAGAATCCTTAACTCTTCCCTCTACTGAAGCGCAGCTAACTCAAAAGAAACTTGTTTCAAAGAAGTGTGGGCGCTGTCATTAACTGACCTAAATGCAGGTCAGCTGGAGTCCTAGGGGAAGAGGTTAACCTTTGGTTTTCCTCTCTCTGAAGTTTGGCAAGGTGGTTGCTCCGTGCATAAATGGCTTCCACCTCTAATTAGCAGTTTTGCTGAACAAGTGCTGGATTATCAAGCACTTAACCAACCAACTCCCAAGAATATAAAATGTTTCTGAGTTTAACTTTCATGAGAACATCTTTTTCTGTCCTTAGTAAAGTAGTTATTCTTTGGAAATGGAAAATCATGGGTGAATGTCAAGAGCTGGAAAACCATTTATGTCCTTGCTAAAACATTCACATCCAGTTAAATCCAATCTCAAAATCTAATCAATTCAGTAATGACTCTATAAATAGGTAAAATGTTGAGGCTGGTGTTTACAAGCCATGTCTTGCAGTGAACATATCAAATGGCAGGGATCCAGAAAGGTCACTCTTCTGTAGTCATTTGTAACTTACTTTCAGGAAAGAAGGAAAGTAGGAGAAGAACAGAGTTGTAACATCCATCAAAATTGCCCCCAAGTATGAAACTAAAAGCCAGAATGATTGATTGTGGGACAATTTCAGTAAATGATACTCAAATTAAAACATTAAGCAAGTGACTTCAAGCAAAATTGCATTGCCATGTGTAATTTATTCAGTAAAGAGGGATTAAAAAATATGATGAATAATACAAAGAAAACTGAAATCTAGTTGGGTAATATAAACTTTTTCTGATTTGTTTTTTCTTTTCTTCTTTCCCCCTCTACTTTCTCCCACCCCCAGCTTCTAAATTGAACACCTGTCAGATTTCTTTTTCCCTTTCATTTCTTTGACTTGTCAGAGGAAAGAGGTCAGAACTGATCACCAACTCTGCTTTTTAACAGACAGAAGCCTGTAATTGAGAGTAATTCCTCTGCAATTTTGTAGGCAGGGGATGTTTCAGGCTGGCTTTCAAAAGCTGGGCTAGGAGAGAAATGCTGGTATTCTGTAAGTGAATCAACTTTATTCACCAGGCCGCAGATCATTTCTGAATTTTACCGAAAAGTACAAAGCTACAGCACTCACATTTTAGACGTTAGTGTTCTTCTTTTGGATGAATAGAAGTGCAATCTATTTTTAACTTCTATTGGGGTGCCCTGCAGCTAAAAAGAAATCACTTTGGGAGAGGTAGCCTGGAAGTGTCTCATTTTGAAATTCTGCCTTCTTAAACCACTAAGTCTTTTATGATTATTCCTTCTTTTTTGGAAAAGCTTGCATCCCTGTTCAAGATATGTTGGGCTGAAGAACATGTAAGTTTGTCTTTAACAGATATAAATGCAGTATTTTTTCATAATATAGTATATATTGTGATATAATTTCAATATTTTTGGAAGTTGCTGAATTTATTTCCTTTAAAAAATAGTTTCTGCCCAACTATTACTTCACTATATGAAACTGTAAAATCTGTGTCTATGTCCAAAGCTTTCATAGTACTCACTAAGGGTTTCAGGTTTGAGGGAAGTGATATAGTAATAGGAATTGTTCAGAAGGAAATATATATATACATTTGAATCCAATTTAAAGTCTTTTGTCATGTGTGGTTTACAAAATACAATCTTTCATTTAAAAAAGAAAACAAATAACATAATATGTGATAGAAGCATGCGAGCACATACAGTATAATGTGTTCATTTTTATCAAATGAAAAAGCAAGATAGAAGAGAAAGGAAATAAGATAGAAATATCTAAATTTGAAGCAATAAAATCCCGTTTTTCATTAATGTAATAATTGATGAAAAAGAAATTGCCAAGACCCCCTGCCTTTATGGATGCCCAGTACAGTCTGATATCCAACGGATTATGCTACACTAAATTAGAAAATGGTGCTAACAAAAGGCATAAGTGGACCAGGTCATGTCATTAGTTTCCAAGTGTACTTGGATTCTATAATGCCTCATGTACTACAGGTACATCGTTTTGGAATGTATGGATCATTTTATGGGTCACTTTGAGCAACCTCCCTCTATATTATTATCATCTAATAAATGTTGGTCCTAGAGCTGTAATATATAAAAATCTCAAAATAAGTAAAAAGAATCATGTTTTTTAAAAAGCAGGATTTGAGCCACAAAACAGAACAGTGATTACCAGCTATGATCAGTAAGGCTGAATTATATCATGCTTAGAGGAGAGAGATGCAAATGAATGAATTAAATTTGGATCACAATTCTCCTCTTAAATCAGCATTTTTAACTGTCAGTACCTGGACTAGAGTGCATTATTCTTAATAGACTGTGATTTGTATTGAAATGGGACAATCATTCTGTTTATTGAAATTTATTTGCTGCTTGTTTTTCAGTCGTTCTGGCTTTGTGCATGAGCAGGGTGAGTGTAATAGGCAGGGCTGGTGATTCAGCAGGATGCCATTTTTGTAAGTGATCTCACATTACGTACAGAATAAGACTGATTAAAGTGAAGATGGGATCAAATATACCTTACATTGCAATGATTCACAGGAAACCCATCAAGGCTTCTTTCTGAGGATACCGACAGTGGAATAATCTAAGAGTCTTCTCTTCTAGCCTCTAATTAATATATGCATAGAGACTTTGGTCCTCAGAGGACAACTTCCCATCTCATCTTCAACCTCATCCACTTTAATTCTGTATTATCTGTGGTAATTTCATCCATGTTTCTTCTCACTTTTCTTTCCTGATGCCAATTTAATGACATTTAACAGGCTAGCTGCAGTGAGTGTCTTTTGTTTTGTGTTCCCTGGCCATCGTCGGTAAACATGCAGGAAGAAGAGCTGAAAAAAGAAACAGTCTGTACCATTTGCTCCCCCACAGACCCCTCTGGAAAGACAAGAAGGTTGCTCTGACCTTGTCTTGGTTTGTCTGTTTTCAGCAGGCTATAATCATAATCACAAAATACGCCTGAGCTCTACACAGATGCGAATGGATAAAATACAAAATGATCACATAGCTTTAATAAGAAGTACACATTAACAGGAGTTGGAAAAGAAAGTTCCCATGGATTTAAATATCGCATGCCTCCTAATTTGAGGGAGTGTGAAGAACAGGGAGGACATGAACAGCACATGGCCCTCTATAATGTTCATGGGCAAGATATTTTCTACCCTTTTTACAGCTTTTCTGCTCTAATTTCCCTGCCCCACCCTTAGCATCATTGATCTAACACCCTCTCTCCTTGCTACCAGAGCGAATGAGGCCCATTTATATTAGAGGAGGATTAATCGGTGATTATAAGCCATTTAGGGAGATGCAGAGCATTCTGTGCACAACCTCGCTCCATTATGGTCATTTTAACACTCTTGGTCTGACCTGCATACACAATAGTGATGCCAGTGACCTGTCATTATTGAATTGCTCTTGGTTTAAAGGTGACTCTTCCTGTTTTCTTGGATTTTTACCACTGCTGAGCAGTTTTTAAAAACAGGTGGCTAGCCCATGCACATTTAGTCAAGCAGTTTTTGACAAAGGCACAAAATTCTATGAGAATAGTCTTTTCAACATATGGTGCTGGAACAAATGGATATCCATAAGCAAAAAATAAGTAAAGTTTTAAAAAAAATACTAGACATAGATCTTACGGATTTCACAAAAACTAACCCAAAATGAATCAGCCCCAAATGTAAAATGCTAAACTAAAAAACTTATGAAAGAAAACATAGCAGAAGAGTCTATGTGACTTTAGACTTGGTAATGAGTATGAGTGGGACTCTATTAAGATTAAAATCTTATTCCCTTCAGGTGGTTACATAAGTGAATGTCCTTCTTAGGAAATGTATGTGGCAGTATTAATTATTCAAGTAGCATTGTGTATACAGCCTACATTCAAGTATACAGAGAATGGGTTGATAAATAGATAGATATATTAATAGATAGATGGAGAGATAGAGTAAACAGTGACTGTGGCAACATGTTAAAAATAGTAGATCTGGGTATCTGGGATGATAGTGATTTGTTAGATATTTTCCATTTGGGGTTTGAATCATTTTTGCAGCTGTCCAGTAAGTTGGAAAGTATTTAAAACTAAGAAGTTCAAAATGAACATAAAAGACATAACTGTGGGACCCAATAAATATGAGAGTGATTGTATGGGCATCTTAAGATCTGCCAAAATGAGGCACTCTCACTCCTTGCCTTAAAGTAAATCTTACACAGATTATTTTAATTTCAGTCCTTGGGTATTTCAGAACATCAATGAGAGAAATATTAGTTGAAATGTGGAAAAATAGTTGAAAACCTATGCTCTTTGAAAGATGCTATTAAGAGAAGGGAAAGACAGGCCACAGACGGGGAGCACATATCTGCAAAACACATATCAGATAAAGGACTTGTTTGCAAAATATACAAATAATCCTTTTTTTGTTGTTGTTACATATCCCCGCCCCCCCTTTCTGCTTGTTTTTGCTGGGTTCATTTTTGCGTTCTTCTGTGTCTGCTTTGTCTCCCGCTGTTGCGGCGATGCACCGAGTCAGCTCACCGCACAGGCGGCTTGCCCCGCTCGTGGGCGGCTCTGCTCTGTTCACGGGTGACTTGCCCTGCCCGTGGCGGCTTTTTGCCCTGCCCACAGCGGCTCTGCCCCGCCCATGGCGGCTTGCCCTCTCAATGTGGTCTGCCCACTTGGAGAGGCCCCGGCAACCGAACCCGGGGCCTCCCATGTGGTGAACTGGCACCCTATCCACTGGGCTACAGCCGGCCCCCCAAAAATCTTACAACTTAACAATAAGAAAACAACTCAAATTAAAAATGGGCACATGATTGTAACAGATACCTCATCAAAGAAGATATTAGGTGGCAAATAAATATGTGAAAAGATGCTCAGTATCATTTGTCATTAGGGAAATGCAAGTCAAAATACCAATCAACAGCACACCTATTAGAAAGGCTAAAATCCAAAAATCTGATAATACCAAATGCTGATTATGACGTAGAACAGGAACTCTCATTCATTGCTGGTAAAAATACAAAATGGAGCAGCCATTTTGGGAAACAGTTTGGCAGTTTCTGATAAAGTTAAACATAGTCTTACCATATGATCTTACCTAGGTATTCACCCAAATGAGTTGAAAAGTTTTGTCCACATAAAACCCTGTATGGGAATGTTTATGGCAGCTTTATTCATAATTACCAAAAACTGGAAGTAAACAAGATGTCCTCCAATAGGTGAATGGATAAACAAATTGTGGTAATCCATGCAATAAAGTTCTATTCCGCAATAAAAAGGCTTGAGATACACACAAAAACGTCTTGTTGTGCCAGAAAGTAAGGAAGTGCTCAAAACATAAAACAAAACCCACATATTAGAGGGTTTTGTAAAACATGTGGGAAAAGACAAAACTATGGAGATATTAAACAAATGCAGATCAGTTGTTGCCAGAAATTCATTATGGGGGAAGGGAAATTTGAGTAGGTAAAGTACAGGGGATATTTTTAAGGTAGTGAAACTGTCTGCATGATACTGTAATGTTGTATACATGACATTATACATTTGTCTAAGCCAACAAAACTTTACAGCATAAAGAGTGAACTTTGAGGGGCTGGCTGTATAGCCCAGTTGGTAGGGCGCCGGTTTACCACATGGGAGGCCTTGGGTTCGGTTCCCAGGCCTCCTCGAACGGGCAGACCGCCTAGAAAAGGCAAGCCAAGGCGAGTGGGGCATGCCACCACGGGTGGGGCATGCTGCCGCAGGCAAAGGCAAGCCCCTGTGGGCGGGCAAAGGCAAGCTCCCGCAAGCAAGGGCAAGCCCT
>PVKH010012710.1:0-17152 GCA_004027955.1 Chaetophractus vellerosus
ACCTCCCCCCCCCCATTTTTGCTGTTTCTGTGTCCATTTGCTGGGTGACTCTGTGTCTGTTTCCTGCCCTCTCTTCTCGTCCTTCTCCTCCTGTCTTCACTGGTATTCAATCCTCGGAACCTCTGAAGTGGGAGAGAGGTTGCACCACCTTAGTTCCTGGTTTTTCAGTGCATCTCATCTTGGCTCTCCTTTGTGTCACTCTCCTGTCACATCATCATCTTGCTGCATGGCTCGCGGTGCCTAGCGGCTCAACTGTGCACGGGGCCAGGTGGCCCACACGCCTACTATATTTTTCTTTTTTTTCTTTTTACCAGGAGGTCCTGAGGATCAAACCCAGGTCCCTCCATATGGGAGACGGACACCCAACCACCCAAGCCACAACTGTCCCCCTGCTATATCTCTTAAGGTTGCCCAAAGATACCCAAAGTTACAACATTTATACAGGATGGTCATATAATAAATCAGGCTTAGTTTATCACCAGCATTCTGAAAACCAGACCTAGGGAGAAAAACTCGGTCTGGGGACACGTGCATGGTTTCTAATATAGGGAATGTTTAGCCTACCCTGATTATCACAAAATCAGGACAGCAAGAATATTTGCAAGAGCCTATATCTTTTGATTGTGGAGATTATCCATTCATATTCAAGGATATTAAGGTAAATGCATCATTTGCTTCCACCAATTTATTCTTTGGTTTTCATATGTCATATCTTATTTTCATTTGTCTTTTTACTCTTTTTGTTATCCCTTGTGCTATTCTTTTTCCTATACTCTCCTCCAAACCTCTCTCCTGTCTTTTTCTTTCAGGTTGTAAGGCTTCCTTTTATATTTCCTGCAAAGGTGGGGTTTTTTTTTAATGGACTCACATAGTTTCTGTTTGTAAATATTTTATACTCACCTTTATATCCAGTTTTGCTGGATAGAGAATTCTTGGCTAGCAGTTTTTCTCTTTCAGTATCTTAATTGTATCATAATACTGTCTTCTCGCTTCCATGGTTTCTGATGAGAAATGTGCATATCCGATAAGGGTTAATATCCATGGTATATAAAGAGATGCTTCAACTCAACAATAAACAGACAAACAACACATTTTTAAAAATGGGCAAAAGACTTGAAGAGGCATTTGTCCAAAGAAGAAATACAAATGGCAAAAAAACACATTAGGGGGCCGGCTGTAGCCCGGTGGATAGGGCGCTGGTTCACCACATGGGAGGCCCCGGGTTCGGTTCCTAGGGACCTCTCCAAACCAGGCAGACCGCCTTGGGGGGGCAAAAGCCACCCTGGGCGGGGCAGAGCTGCTGTGGGCAGGGCAAAAAGCCGCCACGGGCAGGGCAAAGCCGCCATGGGCAGGACAAGCCGCCGGGGAACAGAGCAGAGCCGCCGCCCGTGAATGGAACAAAGCCATCCATGAGCAGGGCAGGCCGCCTGCACGGTGGGCTGACTCAGCGCATCGCCACAGTGGGGGGAGACAAAAAGCAGACACAGAAGAACACAAAAAGATGAACACAGCAAGAGCAAGCAGAAAGGGGGAGGGAGTATGTAACAAAAATAAATAAATAAATAAGTAAAAATAAATTAAAAAAACAAAAGAGGCACATTTAACAAATATTTTTTAAAAACACATGAAAAAATGTTCATCATCACCAATGATTAGGGAAATGCAAGTCAAAACTACAATGAGTTATCATTTCACACCTATCAGAATGGCCACTATTAAAAAGACGGAGAATTACAAGTGTGGAGAGGGTGTGGAGAGATAGGAATGCTTATTACTAATGCAGAATGGTACTGCCATTGTGGAAGACTGTTTGGAAGTTTCTAAAGAAACTGGGTGTAGACTTGCCACGTGGCCCAGCAATACCACTACTGCGTATATACCCAGAAGAACCGAGAACAGTGATCAGCAGACATCTGCACACTGATGTTCATAGTGGCGTTGCTCACGAGTGCCAAAAGTTGGAAACAACCCAGGTGTCCACCAACTGATGAATGGATAAACAAACTGTGGTCTGTTCACATGATGGAATATTATGCAGCTGTAAGAAGAAATGGAGTCGTAAAGGATATGACAACATGGATGAACCTGCAGGACATTATGCTGCGTGAAGCAAGCCAGACACAAAAGGACAAATACTGTATGATTGCGCAACTGTGAACTTGTGAACTAAATATATTGTGTAACATTTTTTAAAAAAGATTTATCGCATCTTGACAATATTGAGTCTTCCAATCCATGAACATAAAATTCCTTTCCATTTATTTAGATCAGGATTTTTCAAACTTGTCACCACTGACATTTGGAGCCAGATAATTTTTTGTTGTGTGGGGAGGGGACACGCCTGTGCATTATTGGATGTTTTACAGCATTCCTAAACTCCACCCACTCGATGCCAATATCCTCTCCTTAAAAATGTCTCCACACATTGCCAAATATCCCTTTGGGGAAAAAAAATTGCCCCTGGTTGAATACCTCTGATATAGGTTTTCTTTCATTTCCCTCAGAAATGTATTTCTAAGCATCACGTTCTTTGTAACGCTGCTATGAATGGAATTTTCTTAATTTAATTTTCATAATGTCTCTCACTATACAAATAAAACTGGCTTTTGTATATTTGTCTCATGCACTGTAACTCCATTAAATTCTTTAATTAGTGCTTTAGTGCTATTTGTGTGTGTGTGTGTGTGTGTGTGTGTGTTCCCTTGGATTTTTCTACTACATACAGGACATGGAATATACCTTTCCTTTTCCTTTCCAATCAGGATGCCTTTCTTTTCCCCCTACTAATTGCAGTGATTAGACCCCTAAGTACAATGTTGAATAAAAGAGGCAAGAGCAGACATCCTTGCTTTTTCCCCAATTTTAAGGGAAAAGCATTCACTCTTTTACCATTTAAGTATGATGTTAGCTATAGGTTTTCCTAGGTGCCCTTTTTCAAGTTGAGGAAGTTCCCTTCTATTGCTAGTTTGTTAAGAGTTTGAGTGTTGGATTATGTTTTTTTTTTTAATCTGATCATGTCTATTGAGATGATCAAGTGGAGGTTTTTTATATATTTTTTTAATTTTAAAAAATGCTTTAGATTACATAAATGTTACATTAAAAATATAAGGAATTCCCATATGCCCCACTCCCTCCCCCTCCCACACTTTCCCACATTAACAACATCCTTAATTAGTGTGGTACATTTGTTACAGTTGATGAACACATATCTAAGCATTGTTGCTAACCATGGACTACAGTTTACATTTTAGTTTACACTTCCAAAAGAATCAAATACCTAGGAATAAACTTAACTAAAGATGCAAAGGACTTGTATGCAGGAAACTACACAATATTGTTAAAGGAAATCAAAAAAGACCTAAATAAATGGAAGAATAGTCCCTGTTCATGGATTGGAAAACTAAACATCATTAAGATGCCTGTCCTACCCAAATTGATTTACAGATTTAATGCAATCCCAATAAAAATTACAACAGCATTTTTTACCAAATTGGAAAAGCTAACTATGAAATTCATTTTGAAGGGCATGGGGTCCTGAAGAGCCAAAGATACATTGAAAAGGAAAAACGAAATTGGAGGTATCACACTACCTGACTTTAAGACATACTACAAAGCTACAGTGGTCAAAACTGCACGGTATTGGCACAAGGATATATATACTGACCAATGGAACTGAATTGAGAGTTCTGATATAGATCCTCGCATATAATCAACTGATATTCAATAAGGCCACCAAGTCCAATTGGGAGAGAATGGCCTCTTCAACAAATGGTGCTCAGAGAACTGGATATCCATACCCAAAAGAATGAAAGAGGTCCACCACCTAACACCCTAAACAAAAATTAACTCAAGGGGCCGGCTGTAGCCCAATTGGTAGGGAGCTGGTTTACCACATAGGAGGCCCCGGGTTCGGTTCCCCGGGCCTTCTTGAGTGGGCAGACCACATTGAGAAGGCAAGCTGCCGCAGGACGCCGCATGGTGAGCTGACTCGGCGGGTCCCCGCAGCGGGGGGAGATGGGCAGACACAGAAGAACACAAGAATGAACGCAGCAAGAACAAGCAGAAAGGGGGGATATGTAATAAAAAATAAAAATAAGATAAATAAATAAATAAATAAATAATCAATTTGAAAAAAAATTAACTCAAGATGAATCAAAGATCTAAATATTAGAGGCAAGTCCATAAAGCTCCTAGAAGATAATGTAGGGAAGCATCTACGAGATCTTGCAGTAGGAAATGGTTTCATAAACTTTACACCTAAAGCATGAGCAACAAGAGGAAAAAAATAGATAAATGAGACCACCTTGAGTGGTTTGTTGGTCTTTATTCTACTGATTCGATTTATTACAATAGTTGATTTTCAGATGGTAAACCAATCTTGGATTCCTGGGATAAATTCCACTTAGTCACGGTATATAGTACTTTTTTTTATGTTCCTGGATTTGGTTTGCTAATATTTTTGTTGAGAAGTTTTGTGTCTATATTCATGAGGTTTATTGGCCTGTAATTTTATGTTTTGTGAAGTCTTTGCCAGATTTTGGTATAAAAGTACATTGGTTTCATAAAATGAATTGGGAAATTCTATTTTCTGAGTTTGTGAAGGATTGGTATTATTTCTTCTTTAAATATTTGACAGAATTCACCAGTGGAGCCATCTGGGCATTTCTTTACAGTAAGATGTTTAAATACTAATCAACTTATATTTCCCTAGTATCCCCAAATGAGACCTTATGTGGGAATTAGGCCATTATAGATAGAATTAGACAAGTTAAAATAAAATCACACTGGAATAGGGTTGGCCTTTAATTTATTATGACTGGTGTCCTTACAGGAAAAGGAAATTTGGACATAGAAAGAGGTGGGCGAATGACATGTGACAACTAAAGCAGAGAACAGCTTGGACTGCAGGTAATTCTCCCCTACAGGATTAAGAGGAAGTTAGGCCCTGCCAACACCTTGATTTCAGACTTCTAGCCTCCAAAACGGAGACAATACATTTCTGTTGTTTTAAACCACCCTGTTTGTGGTACTTTGTTACAGCAACCCTAGGAAATGAAGACATGTGTTTTAAGTCTATTCAGATTTTTTTTCTTCTTGAATCTGTTGGTAATTTGGACTTTTATTGGACTATGTCCATTTCATCTCAGTTGTGCAATTTCTTAACATAAAATTGTTCATTATATTTGCTTATAATCCTTTTAATTTCTGCAGAATCAGTAGTAAGGTCCCCTCTTTTTTTCGTCTTCTCTCTTTTTTTTCTTGGTCAGTCTACCTAAAGATATGACAATTTCATCAATCTTTTCAAAGAACAAACTTGATATTTTTCTATTTTTTTTATTTCTGTCATTGATTTCTGCAATAACCTTTATTTCTTTTGTTCTGCTTGCTTTTAGTTTACACTTCTTTTTCTACTATATTAGAGTGAAGCCTTAGATTATTGAGATAAAACATTTCTTAGAAAGCTATAAATTGTGGGGGCGGTGGCACGCGCCTGTAGTCCCAGCTACTCGGGGAAGCTGAGGCGGGAGGATCGCTTGAGCCCGGGAGTTCTGGGCTGCAGTGCGCTCTGCCCACCCGGTGTCCGCACTAAGTTCGGCATCAATACGGTGACCTCCCGGAAGCGGGGGACCACCAGGTTGCCTAAGGAGGGGTGAACCGGCCCAGTCAGAAAGCTATAAATTTCCCCTTAAGCACTGTTTGTGCTGCACTCCAAAATTTTTTTAAAGCAGTTGTGGATTTTCATCAAAATCATGCAGATCACCCCATAAATTTTCATATTTTCATTTTCGTTTAGTTCAAAATGTTTTCTAATTTCACTTGTGATTTCTTCTTTGACCAATGAGTTATTTAGAAGCCTGTTGGTTTTTTTTTGTTTTGTTTTGTTTTGTTTTTTTAAAGATTTATTTATTTTATTACATATCTCCCCTTCCCCCTGCTGTGCGATGCGCCGAGAGTGGTCACTGCGCAGGCGCGGCTTTCCCCGCTTGTAGGCGGTCTCTGCGTCCGTTCACAGCCCGGAGCTTGCTTCAGTTCGCGGGTGGCTGGCTGCGCTCCATCCGCGGGCGACCTGCCCTGCCCGTGGCAGCTCTTGCCATGTCCTTGGCAGCTTCTTGCCCTGCCCACGGCGGCTCCGGCCCGCCCATGGTGGCTTGCCATTCTCAAGGCGGTCTGCCCGCTAGGAGAAGTCCCTGGGAACCGAACCCGGGGCCTCCCATGTGGTATGCCGGCATCCTATCCACTGGGCTATCGAGCCGGCCCCAGAAGCCTGTTGTTTAATTTCCAAATATTTGGATATTTCTCAGATTTCTTTCAGTTGTTGATTTCTAATTTAATTCCATTTTGGTTGGAATTTAAATATAAATTGTATAATTTAAATGCTTTTTAAATTTATTGAGGCCTCTTTTATGGCCTAGCATTGGTCTGTCATGGAGAATGTTCCATGTGCACTTAAAAAAAAAAACAATTTATTGAAGTATATCATTCATACATGAATATACACAAATAACAAGTGTTCAGTAAACTTTGTGGACTTATAAAACAAATATGCATAACATCATACAGGGCTCCCACACCTCACTCCACCACAAATACTTTGCATTGTTGTGAAACATTTGTTAACAAAATTATGAAAGAGCATCGTCAAAGTATTACGATCAACTAGAGTCCATATCTTACTCCCCTATACTTTTTAAAAAGGATTTATTTATTTATTTATTTATTTTATCCATTTTTACCAATTATTTAAAGTAAAGTATATAAATCTTCAGCAGTTATCATTGACTTGTCCATTTTTTCATTCAGATCCATCAGTTTTTGCTTCATGTATTTGGAGGCTTCAATGTTAGATGCATATACATTTATAATTTTTATGTCTTCCTGATATATTGACCCTTCTATCATTATTAAATATGCCTCTTTGCCAGTAGCAACATTCTTGTCTTACAATCTATTTTATCTGATATAAATATTTTCACTCTAGCTTTCTTATGGTTACAGTTTGCATGGCCTATATATATATATATATTTTTTTGAGGTACTGGGGGCTGGGGATTGAACCTGGGACCTTGTTAAGTGGGAAGCTGGTGCTCAACCACTGAGCCACATTGGCTCCCCTGAGTTGTTTTTTTTTGTTGTTGTTTGCTTGTTGTTTTTATTTTTGTTTTTTTTTAGGAAGCACTGTTAACCAGATCCGGGACCTCCCATGTGGGAAGCAGGCGCTCAACCACTTGAGTCACATCTGCTCTCCCTTTTTTCATCCTTTTTCTTTCAACCTATTTCTAGCTGTTGGTCTTTGTTTTGTTTTTCCTTTATGCAGTCTGACAATCTCTGCCTTTTGATTGGGGTGTTTAAATGATTCAAATTTAATGTAATTAAATAGAATCAGTTTTACATTAATATTTGCTATTTGTTCTCTATATGTCTCCTTTTTTGTCCCTCTATTCCTCCTTTCTGGTCCCCTTTTGTATTAAATAACTATTTTAAGTGAATTATTTTTATTTTGATTGCTGTTGATGTTTTACTACATTTTTGAGTTATTTTCTTAGTGGTTACTCTAGGGATTAAAATATGCATAATTTATTACAACCAACTTCAATTAAAAATAACTTAATTCCAGTTAAAGATATTAATTTTGCTCCACTATATCTTCATTCTCTTGCCCCTCCTTTGTATATTAATATGTACATTATATATTTTTATCTTATAAACCCAAAAATAGTATTATAATTATTGCTTTATACTGTCTTACATCATTAAAAATATATAGATATTTACAGTCTTCTATATTAACCTACATATTTATAATTTCCAGTACACTTGATTTCATCCTAAGGATTCAAGCACCATTTGGTGTCATTTTCTTGCTCCAGCACAGCTTCATTCTCACCCCCCCACACGCTATTATTATGATATATATTATGCCCTTTTTTGTTACAGGTACACTAATACAAATTTTAATTATTGCCTCATGTAATTATCTTTTAAATCAATTAAGAGAAAAGCATACTTGTGCTTTTTTAAAAATATTTATTTATTTTATTACATATCTGCTCTCCCCCCACCCGCTGCGGTGATGCGCCAAGACCAGTCACTGCGCAGGCGCGGCTTTCCCCACTTGTGGGCGGCCTCTGCTTCCATTCACGGCCGGCTCCGCTTCAGTTCGCGGGTGGCTGGCTGCGCTCCATTCGCGGGCGACCTGCCCTGCCCGTGGCGGCTTTTGCCCTGTCCGTGGCAGCTTTTTGCCCTGCCCACGGCGGCTCTGCCCACCCATGGCGGCGTGCCCTTCTCAAGGCGGTCTGCCCACTAGGAGAGGTCCCCGGGAACCGAACCTGGGGCCTCCCATGTGGTATACCGGCACCCTATCCACTGGGCTATCCAGCCGGCCCCACTTATGCTCTTTTTTATAATTATCTTCACTAGTTTTTTTTTCATGTACACTTGTTACTTTTGAGTTCCTTTCAGCCCAAAGAACTCCCTTTAATATGTCCTGAAAGGCATGTATGTTCACAACAAATTCTCCCAGTTTTTATTTAATTGGAAATGTCTTTAATGTGACTTCATTTTTTTTTCTATCTGGTTGTATCATTGTCTTCTTGGTGCGTCGCTGTGCCACACAGGTCTGGGATGCCTTTTTTCTTTTTTACCAGGAGGTCCCAGGGATCGAACCCAGGTCCTCCATATGGTAAATGGTAGCTTAATTGCTTGAGCCACAGCCGCTTCCCTGAATTCATTTTTGAAGAATGGTTTTGCTGAATTTTCATATTCAGACTTTTGAATATATTCTCTACTGCCTTCTGGCCTCTGTTGTTTTGAATGAAAAGTTAGCCGTTAATCTTACTGTAGGTCTCTTGTAAGTAATGAGGCAGTTTTCTCTTGTTGCTTTCAAGATTTTCTTTGGCTTTTAAAAGTTTGTCTATGATGGGCTAGGTATGGCTCTCTTTGTGTTTATCCTACTTGGAGTTTGAGTTTCATGGGTGTGTACATTAATGTTTTTCAGCAAGTTATAAAGTTTTTGGTCAATCTTACTTCAAATATCTTGTCTGCCCCTTTCTCTCGCTTCTTTCCCTGGGATTCCCATTATATGTTTGTTGTTACACTTGGTGTCTCATAGGTATCTGAGCTCTGTTCATTTTTCTTTTTTCTCTGTTCTTCAAATTGGATAATTTCCATTGATCTATCTTCAAGTTCACTGATTCTTTCTTCTGCCATCTCAAAGCTGCTAGCAAATTTTTCATTTCAATTTATACTTTTCATACAAAATTATTTGGAGCCAGTGGCCACTGGATGCTTTGGGGGCAAGGAGAGGGAAAAGTAGTTGTAATGCAGGGGCTTTTTTGGGACTTGGGAATTATTCTGAGTGACACTGTAATGACAGATATGGGCCATTTTATATCATCATATACCATGCAGAGCTGTATGGGAGAGAGTGTGGTCTACAATGTGAACTATGGTCCATGCTTAGTGGCAAAGCCCCAAACTGTGCATATTGCAGGTCTGTGGCACACTAATGAAGAATGTATATGTGGGAGGTTGTGGGATGTGGGGCATATGGGTACCCCTAAAATTTTTGTGTAACATTTATGTAATTGACGTATCTTTTAAAAAAATTAAAAATTTAAAAAAAATAAAGCTTTCTGTGACACTGAAAAAAAAATTTATACTTTTCAACTCCAGAATTTTCATTTAAACAATGTCTATCTTGTTGAGAATCACGGTTTATATCTTATACTGTCCTTTAATTCTTTAAACATGGTTTCCTTTAGTTCTTTGAACATACTTATAATAGCTGCATTGAAGATTTTGTCTGCTAAACCTATTGCTTGGGGATGCTCAGGAGAGAGTTTCTATTTAACACATCTTTCCTGAGTCATTCTTGGTTTCTTTGTATGTCCTAATTTGTTTAACACTGAGCATTTTAATTAAAACCTTGTAGCAATTTTGAATTCTGAACTCCCTGAAGGTTATTGTTGTTTTTCTTTAGTAGCTTTCCTGGGGTAAATTTGTGAAATCTGTCTCCCCTTTTGTGTGCAGTCACTGCCTCTGCTCATATTAATTTTTTATTCTTATATAAATTTTACACTTGGCTTCATAGATGTTACTCCTGTGTCAGCATAACTTAGTGGCAGTCAATGATTAAACTGAAGTTGTGCTAAATATTTCAAGCTAGTAAGTCTTCTGTACTGCTAATGGATTTGTGTGTGGGTAGGGGAGTGTACTCCAAGTTTTCAGGTCATTTCAAGTTTCTCCCAGGTTTTCTTTTTCCCTGTGCTCTTTTGTTTTCTCTGCCCATACACATAGCCTCAGTGTCAGCTATGATTATGTAGTTAAGTTGGGTCCTCTCTGGTCTCTGCTGTACAAGTGCACAGCCTTATCAAGAAAGCTTGCTCTACCTACAACCACAGCTTCAATCTAGCACAACTGTGGGCTCTCCTTGCTTACCCACCACTGCAACTGCCACTTCTTCCAACGCTGAGCACAGACATTGCTCACCACTCCAAACTGAAAGAGTTAACCATTGATTATGACAGAGAAGCCAGTCCTATCAAGGCAGGGTGGGGGAAGAAGGGGAAGCTGGGCGCAGCCCCAGGGAAAAATAACACAAACTCAAACTGCAAATTTTCTTAACCACACCAGCAGTTTTCCAAGCATGAATGCTTCTCAGATTGTTGTATACCTTTAAGATTTTCAGTAGTAGTGAAGTGGTTGACTTTGTCCAGCTTTAGAGCTGCTTTTTGGAGAAAGGATTTGCCAATCTCCTTAGGAGACCATAGCCAAAGTTTTGCCTCTGAGCCCACACTTTCTGAGACATGCCAAAAGTGAGTCAGTCTTCTCTACATGGGCCTCATGTCTGTCAAACTTGTAGAACAGTTTTGCTTCTTACCAGATCTGCCCACGAGGCATTTTTTACGACACGTAGAAGAGGGCATAGAAAGAGCTGGGATTATCATAAAAGACTTGAGTAAAAATTTCCCTGCTACTCTATGCCAACATGTCATAGATAGCTACTACAAGAAGTATAATATCATATCTGGTAGGTGTATCTGTCCTGTGAGCATAGCATAGGAACTAGAAGGAAACAGTTGAAAATACTGACAGTATCTGAGGAAAATGTCCAGTGATCAGAATCAAATTGCAGCCACATGTCTGGGACACTGGCATAAGCTGGTTTGCTAGCAGGATAGCGCCTTTCTCCTCAGAGCTAGGATGTGTAGAACTTTCCATCTTTACTGGATGGATTCAAAGAGATCAGTAAAAATTCCAGATTAGCTGGAATATAGGAACATCCATGTGAAAGACTAGAACCCCAAAGCTACTTCCATCCTTGCAAGTGATCTGGCTTCCTTTGCTGCAGCACAACTTTGATGTCCTGAATAAAATGCTGTAGTCTGCAAACTAGACTCCAATTTGTCAACAGTATTCAGAAACAAGAACAGATTAAAAATTATTTTTATGCTATCTGCTTCAGATTTTGGTGTCAGGGTTATGAATTTTATTGAGTATACCTTTGTTTCCAAAACTTAACTGAATAAATGTTTCTATAAGAAGTGTGTTCATTCTGAACTTGGAAGCAGATTCTTTACGTCATGCCTCCAGATGAGATCCAAGCTCTGACACCTTGATTTCAGCCTGGTTAGACTGAACCAGGGCCTAAGAGATAATAAATGTATTATTTTAATCTGTTCAATTTGTTCTATAGCAATAGAAAATGAAAACATGTTTAAAATGTTGATTCTTACTGCATAAATCAGTTATGGATTTTTGCTTTTCTTTGACTAACTTTAGGAGTGTAACTTCAAAATGGCTAGAATTCCTTATTAGTGATTAGATTTGGGAATGTAATTTCCAAATACTACAAATAAACTTATCCTATCCCTGTTTAGTCTCATTATTAACTTGAACTTCACCAGAATTTCAAATATTTGCTTTAGATTTTTACTAGGTAATTTTAAAATAGTTAAGTCTGTCCATGCTATGGAAGCCAGGTGGACAGGCTAATAGCAAACTGCCAAGACTCACATTTTACTTACTAGCAGCCAGGCAGTGTTGTAATCATGTTACACATATTAACTCATTAAAAAATATCTTTTATCATGATCTCCATTTTACAAGGGAGGATCCAGAAACAAAGAGGATACATTACTTGTCCTAGGTCACGTGACTGGCTAAAGCTGGCTGTGAAGCTAGACACAATTAAGGGTTGACTTAATTATTTCAAACTGTTGGAACTTCAGAAGACAATCTCTAAATTTAAAAGCATAGGTAAAAAAATAAATAAAAGCATAGGTATCTGGAGCCTGTAACATTATATTACTGCCATTTCAGTTTCAACATGTTAAGTTACAGTATCACCTTTAGAAGAAAGATGAAGTACTTATTCTTCAAGAATAAGTCAAAGGAGCAGAATCTTTGCGTTTTAAAAATACAAGCTTTCTCAGAATACAGATGGTATAATTGCCAAAACGGGGGGTCAAAAGGCCTGCATCTTTTCCTTCCAGCTCTGACAGTGTGATGACATCTGCCTTAACTAGAGAATAAAAGGTTTGGCTCATCTTATCTGAGGACACTTCCTGCTTTGTCTTACTTGGCTCACCCCTTTCTGGTTGAAGAACATCAAGTTTTATTTTTTTCCCCCAAACAAATAAAACCTTGACAAGCATTTCAGGAACCTCTCCACCCAGTATTTTTTTTTTTTTTAAAGATTTATTTTATTACATATCTCCCCTCCCCCCCCTGCAGCAACGCGCCGAGACTGGTCACTGCGCAGGCGCGGCTTTCCCCGCTTGTGGGCGGCTTCTGCTTCCATTCACAGTCGGCTTTCAGTTCGCGGGTGGCTGGCTGCACTCCATTTGCGGGCGACCTGCCCTGCCCGTGGCGGCTTTGCCCTGTCCGTGGCAGCTTTTTGCCCTGCCCACGGCGGCTTGCCATTCTCAAGGCGGTCTGCCCGCTAGGAGAGGTCCCCGGGAATCGAACCCAGGGCCTCCCATGTGGTATGCCGGCGCCCTATCCACTGGGCTATCCAGCCGCCCCCAGTATTCTTAGTTTAAAAACAAAAAAAAATTTTTAGTATTTTTACTGGAATAATGAAAATGCTCTAGAAAGGACTGAAGTGATGAATGCACAACTCTGATTATACCACATACCACTGATTGTACACTTTAGATGAATTTTTTGCTTTATTAGTATGTATCAATAAAATGTTTTAAAAATTGATTTGTTTAAAAAAAACAGCAGCAGCTAGTTAACAGAATTTTATACTCTTTGGGGTGGGTAAGTACTCTATATTGGACAAATTTAAAGAATTTGACTTGTAAACATTGTAGCAGCCAAGTACTATTTCTATTTTAAGTTTTATTTTTATTTATATATCCCTCCCCTTGCTGCTTGTTCTTGCTGTGTTCATTTGCTTCGCGTTTCTGTGTCTGCTTGCCTCCTCCTGCTGCAGCATCCCACTGAGTCAGCTCACCCCGCGGCGGCTTGCCTGTTCGCGGCGGCTTGCCTGCTCCAGGAGGCCCTGGGAACCGAACCCGGGGCCTCCCATGTGGCAAACCAGAGCCCTACCAATTGAGCCACAGCTGGTTCCCCTATTTCTATTTTAGAACACTGCTTTTGCTCTGGTCAGACATCTCAATTTGCATTATTTCATCCTTAATGGGTAAGATGTACTTTTATTTTTGGTCATTAAGCTATTTATTCCATTTTCCAACACTATCTCCAATGCCTACTTATATGAAAGAGAGTGGCTGACAGATGAGGTAGCATTTGAGCTAGTCTTAAATTCACTGGAGAGATATAGGGAGACGGATTAACTGCCTATGTAGTCAAAGGGATATGAAAAAAACGTGGCATTATCAAAGCCTGAAAGGACTTGCTACTCTTGGCAAATGATGTCAGAAGTGAAGGAGATTTACAGGAGGGCACTGAATGCCAGTGTTAATTAATCTGAATTTGGTCCTGTAGGTATTAGAAAACAATTCAGAATTTTTCAGCAGAGGATCAATTACGGATTTCTAAGAAGTATGGTAGCAGCAAGCATAATAGATTAGCCTGCTGCACAACTTCTCAAAAAAAAAAAAAAGATGAAGGCTCAATGTGAAAGTAGAAGAGGGCAAGATGTGGTATTTAGAAACAGACTGGACTCAAGGTAGGTGCTTTCAAACAAAAAGACCAGAAGGGGGGAAAAATATGGTAAGAAGGCTGGTTTCCATTCTAAGCATTTAAGAATTTGAAGTAACAGTGGAACCTCCAGATAGAGATATCCACTGACAGTGTGGGATATGGATCTGATGTCAGTGAGGAGGTGGAAACTTGTGAGAGGTCTAGGACCCATCTCGTGGTTGTGGGAGACAGCTAAAACCACAGGTAGGCTGGACTGCCCAGGTGTCAGTGTGGAGACAGAGAAAAGTCCTAGAAAGTAAACCCTGGTAAACTACTTCATTTAGTGGACAGAGAAGAGGAGCAGTCACAGAGGTAGGTCAAGAGATGGGGCAAGCAGGATCCTGGAACAGCAGTTCAGGATGGAGGAAAACACTCATCCTGCCAAAGCCCCAGTGCCTTCAACAGTGCCTGGTCAGTGGTAGCTGGTCAATAACCACTTGTTCACTGCATGAGAGGACAAGGGCTGGTCCCTAAGTGGCCACCCAACTTGGCAATTAGGAGACACTGATAACAAACCAGGGCCATTTTCAGGACACCCTCCCTCCCTCTCCCCTCTGCCCACACCACATCCCAAGTAACTGCACCTACCAGGATGCCACTGGGGTCCCTAGAAGTCAGAAGAGTGTTCAGACAAACACCTACAAGTTCACCTTTGGACCATTTGTATAAGTTTTTCATGGGCAGACGTCATCAGATGATGAGTACTCAAAGACATTATTTAACAGTCACAGAGCCTCTAAAAGATACATAAAACACTCGAACATAATAAAGTAATTTTAGAATAAAGTTTATGCTAGGTAGTTAATGCTTAATGAGTACAGGGTTACTGTTTGGGGTGATGGAAAAGTTCTAATAATGGATGGTGGTGATGGTAGCACAAAAATGTGATTAACACCACTGGATTGTATACTTGAAAGCAGCTTAAATGGGAAATTTTATGTTGGCTATGTCACCACAATAAAAAACTTAATCCTGGGTAGATTGTGCCAAAGGAAGCAGTCACCCCATCATTTGTTTTATAAGTTTTCACATTTGCTTTAAAAAATACATATATAGTAGACCTTGATCATCATCTACAACTCCCAACCCCAATTAGTGTTGGCTGGTTTCCAACTTTAAATAGATGTTGAAAGATCAGGCTATTGAGTACCAGATCTTGTGATGAAAAGCTCCAAACAGAGGCTTGCAGTCTCTGAGGTAGAATCCAGCCGAGTCAGGTCAGCTGCTCAGACTTCAAAGCCCTTCATCAGGCCATCCCAGCCTAGCTCGTTCCTTCTCCCACTGTTCAGGCCAGCAGGACACGTCTGCACATCACAGTGCCCAGCACACAGTAGGCGCTCACTAATACTAGTTGATCATTTAAGCCTGAATTTCCCCTTCAGACCAGAAATGTAACAGCAACATCCAGCTCTCCTCTCCAGCTTTCTTCAATCACTGGGGCTTCTCTCTTCACTGAAGCACCTCTTAGGGTTCCACATCCTTCAGGATAGATGGACATTCCCTTTAGGCCAATCATCTCTAAATGCAATTGGCTTGCGTCTCCTATTTACTCAATACTCCACAAAGTATATTTGCTACATGGTATTTATTCAATGACATTAACAGTCACCACTTAAAATCACTGCTAAGCTCTTTCTGCATCTATTGGCTTCACAGTTTTCCATCTGGGATTGTGATGTCAGCAACAGGCAAGGACCAGCCTGTCAGCTATGATTTACACTGGCTAGCATGGTATTAACAATCACAGAGCTCTGAACAAATGTTCAAGGTGACAGAGGACGAAGATGAAGATGAGGGTCCTGAGTAAGGGCCCAGACAGACTGCCCAATGCATGGAAGCTGAGGCCTGAGCAACGCCTCAGATCTGCTTTCCCCTCTGCCCTAGAGGGTCCGTATGAGGGTAAGTCTAAGGCACAGTGGTGAAGGATATGACTGACCCACCGAGTGTGCTCCTCTGGTCTAGAGGCAGCCCCTCGCCTGGAAACAGTGCAACAAGTATTCCATTTAGAAGCTCTTCCCCAACACACAGAAGCAGCCTTCTCTAATGGAAATGGAGACAAGGTCTTTCTTGGAAAAGAGGGCGCCATGAGATACTCTCTGCCCCAAGACCAACCAGGTCCCTTTTAAGGTCCCTGAGAACAGCAGCAACCAAGACTTTCAAAGGCTGACAAGGCACAGAGTGGATGAATGAAAAGATAATACATGAAAAAAACAAAACAAAACAAAAAAAACCTTTGGCTTATAAAACCTCAAACCTGAGGCAAGGACATCAGTGTCCACCAACATGCAGAAAGATAGGTTGTTATCAGAGATGCTCAGCAGAAATGCCTCCGAATTTCCAGTACTGCCCACATCCCAAGCCCCATTTGATTCTCCATCCCCCACCAGCATCCTCCCACCCCCCAACACATATGCGCACACACACACAAGTATCTGCAGAATAAGTCAGAGGTTGGCATCCAGAGTCTGATGACAGGACAGGGCTCTTGGCACTCTGCATTAAATCACCATGACCAGTCCTGTCTAGACAGAAGTAACACTGGCCTAAGCTTGAATGGGAGGGTCCTTAAGGTCCATCTGTGAAAAGTTAGGCTGAACCCAAGACAGGCAGGTCTGGAAAATCTTTTACTTCTCCTACTTCGCTGAAAGGCTGTCCACCCTGGTTGAATGTCAGCTTATACCGCAACCGGATAGGTTCCTAGACAAAGACATAAGATAAATTAGTAGGCAGCGACAAAGACCAGCCCAGAGGAAAACCTTCAGCCACCCAGCAGCTGCCAAAGAACAGTATGTATATGCAACTCCCACCCAAGCGAGGGCTTCAAGCATTCATCGGACATGGAATACTCTGGCCTGTACCCTTTGGTACTATAAACACAAAGGGAGCCAGGCAGACATCCTGGGCCCCTCCCACAGTTTTCAGTCCTGAAATGGCCTGCAAATCAGAGAGGCCTTCCCCTTTCAGAGGACTCCACAGTTTTAGGGAAAGCTCTTATGTC
>PVKH010012711.1:0-17147 GCA_004027955.1 Chaetophractus vellerosus
CTGAGCTATCTAGCTGGCCCTTAGCTCCTGAGTTTTGTTATGGATTTTTCAGGATTTTTCTGTATATACAATCATGTCCTTTGCAAATAGTCCAAATGCAAACATCCAAATTGGATGTTTTTATTTCTTTTCCTTGCTTAATTGCTCTGGCAGGACTTTTAGTACAATGTTTAATATCAGTGGTGACAGTGGGCATCCTTGTCTTGTTCCTGATAGTAGAAGGAAAGCTTTCAGTCTTTCACCATTAAGTGTGTTGTTAGTCATGGGTTTTTCATATATTCCCTTTATCATGTTGAGTAATTTTCCTTCTATTCCTACATTTCTAAGTGTATTTTATCAAGAAGGTGTACTGGATTTGGTCAAATGTCTTTTCTGCATCACTTGAGTTGATCATATCATTTTTACCTTCATTCTGGTTATGTGGTACATTACATTAATTGATTTTCTTATGTTGAATCACTCTTGCATACCTGGGATAAATTCTACTTGATCATGGTGTATAATTTGTTCTATGTACTGTTGGATTCCAATGGCTAGTATGTTGTTGAGGATATTTGAATCTATGTTCATAAGAGATATTGGCCTGTAATTTTCTTTTCTTATAGCATCTTTATCTGGCTTTGATATGAGGTTGAGGTTAGCCTTATAGAATGGATAGGGGAGTATTCCCTCCTCTTAATTTTTTGGAAAAATTTGATCATGATTGGTATTAATTATGCTCAGAGTGTTTGGTAAAATTCCCCTGTGAAGTCATTGGGTACTGGGGTTTTCTTTGTTGGGAGGGTTTTGATGACTGATTCAGTCTTTTTACTAGTTACTTATTTGTTGAGCTCTTCTATTTCTTCTTGAGTTAGTGTAGGTAATTTGTGTGTTTCTAGAAATTTGTCCATTTCAACTAGGTTTTCTAATTTGGTTAGCATAGTATCCTCTAAGCATTTTTATTTCTGTGGGGTCAGTACTAATACCTCCCTCTTCATTCTGATTTTAATTATTTGTGTCCTGTAATGGTTAGGCTAATGTGTCAACTCGGCCAGGTATTGGTGCCCAGTTGGGTGGTCAAGCATGCACTGGGATAACTGTAATACAAGGGGATTCATCAGTGAATTGATTGCATAGATGACTGATTACATCTACAATCAACCAGGAGATTGCCATCAGCAATGACTGACATCTTATCCAATCATTTGAAGACTTCAAAAGGGGAAGTGATTTCAGCATTTAGGGTGAAAATTCCCATCTCCACTCTGGACAGCCAACATCTCCTGAGAACACATCAAGGACTTTCATCAGAGCCCCTGGTTTGCATCCTGCCCTGTAGAATTTGGACTCGCATATCCCCACAGTCATGTGAGATAATTTTATAAAATCTCTTACTATATACAGAAATCTCCTATTGGTTATGTTTACCTAGAGAACCCTGACTAATATAGCTTGGTACTTGAGAAACAGAATCTTAAAAATGGGATTTCTGAAGTGGTTCTGGAATTTTTGCAATAAGTTCTTTATTATGATTGTATTCAAAGGCACTAAAGACTCCCTCTCCAATTACCAAGTGGCCACTGACAGTCCATGGTATGAGCTAGCAATAGAGATACAGAAAATATCACCAATGGATTCCACTGCTTCTATGGCTATAAGAGGCAAGGATCTGGATGAGAGTGTTTTCAACACCTTAAGAGAGTTTTATGGCGTCAAAAGGTACAATGATGTTGGCTTGCTGTTCCTAAATACTCTGGATACAGCTATAAAAGAAAGGAATGAGATAAAGCCTTCAAATTTGCAACTTAAAAACTGCATGAATGATGTGAACATTTCTATATGTGCTCTGAAAGAAAATCTTGTTTTGTGTAGCCAGAGACTTTAAATGTCTGAAATCCAGACTCAGAGTATCATTGTACAAGTAGCAGAGTTACAACAGAAACTAAAATCTCAACCTTGCAGGGTGTCTGCTGTTAAAGTGAGGGTGTTAATTGGAAAGAAGTGGAAACCTGAGGATTGGGATGGGAGACATATGGGTTGATGATGATATTGGCAGGGGCAGTGAAACTCTAAATGGTCTGCCCTGTGGAGACCACACAATGTCAATTTTGTATCAGCCAGCCTCCAGCCTGCCCCAGGGAGTCCGGACCTCCTCCCAACCCTGAAGAGGATAGCAGCCAAATTCCAGCCTGCACTGCCCAAACTCCACTCTGCCCTGAGAAGTCTGCCACCCAACCTCTGTCTGGAGAGGTTAATCCTGTCTCACCAGACAAAAACGCAAAAGCATGCCCTGAGATCAGTGCTTGCAAATATTTCTAATTCTTCTCCTTTTCCACCCCCAACACCCCTCCTTCTCTTCCAGACCTATTACTAGACAAAAATCACAACAAGCCCCCAAAGACAAAGTTCAAACTGTGACCTATGAGGAAGTATGCTACACTCTAAAAGAGCTGCACAAGTTTTCCAATTTATGTAAACAGAAATCAGTGGAATATGTATGGGAATGGATGTTAAGGGTATGGGATACTGGTGGAAGGAATACAAAGTTGGATCAGGCTGAATTTATTGATATGGACCCACTAAGGGGAAATTCTGGATTCAATGCTAATCCCTAATTCAAGGGATTAGAAAGGGCCCTAACAGTTTGTTTTGGCAGCTGACTGAAACATGGACCAAAAGATGGCCTAGAATGTCTGAGGTTGAGATGCCTGATTTACCCTGGTATACTGTGGAAGAGGTAATTCAAAGGCTTAGAGAGACTGGAATGCTAGAATGGATTTACCATTTAAGACCTGCCTACCTACCCCAGGAATGTCCAGAGGACACAACTTTAACCAGGACTGTGAGGAATAAATTTGTAAGACTAACTCCATCTTCCCTGAAGTGCTCTGTGGATGTTCTTCTCTGTAGCCCAGATATTACTGTGGGAACTGCTGTCATGGAACTAGAATCCTTAAACATTATGGGGATGATTGGCTCTCGGGCTGGTAAAAGTCATATATCAGCACTTAATCACCAGAGACAAGGTGGGTGTGGCTGCCACAATGAAAGGCAGACTCAAAGCTGTAATCAAGAGTCTGAGTTGCATAGAGCTAAGGCGTTACCTAATAGATCATGGGGTGCCTAGAAGTGAAATAGATGGGCAGTCTATGAAATTCCTACTTGATCTGTATAAGCAGAAGAGTTCTACATCGAGTGAACAAAACCTTAACTTGAATTACAGACACAGAGAATCACAGTCCCTTAATCAATTCCCAGACTTGAGACAGGTTACCGGACCAGAGGCCCTTGAATGAGGAGAAGGCCAGGTCCCCTTGGGGAAGGATCCTGTTACACTGCCAAAAATTTATACTGTTAATCTTCCTTCTAGCCTTCCCCAAAGAGACCTATGGCCTTTTACCAGAGTAACTGTGCATTGGGGAAATGATCAGACATTTTGGGGATAATTAGATATTGGCTCAGAAGTGACATTAATTCCAGGAGACCCAAAACATCACTGTGGTCCACCAGTCAGGGTAGGAGCTTATGGAGCTTGGGTGATTATGGAATTTTAGCTCAGGTCCATCTCACAGTGGCTCCAGTGGGTTCCTGGACCCATTTGGTTATTATTTCCTCTGTTTCAGAATGCACAACTGGAATAGACATACTCAGTAACTGGCAGAATCCCTACATTGGATCCCTGACTTGTGGCATGAGGGCTGTTATGGTTGGAATGGCCAAGTGGAAGCCACTAGAACTGCCCCTACCTAGGAAAATAGTAAATCAAAAGCAATACTGGATTCCTGGAGAGATTGCAGAAATCAGTGCCCTATCAAGGATTTGAAGGATGCAAGGGTGGAAATTCCCACCACCTCCCTATTTGGAGGTTTATTCATCTCTCCTATTTGGCCTGTGCAGAAAACAGATGGATCTTGGATTATCATAAACTTTAGATGGTAACTCCAATTGCAGCTACTGTCCCAGATGTGGTATCATTGCTTGAGCAAATCAACACATCCTCTGGTACCTGGTATGCATCAATTGATCTGGAAAATGCTTTTTTTTCAATTACCATTAGTAAGGACCACCAGAAACAGTTTGCTTTCAGCTGGCAAGGCCAGCGATATACCTTCACCGTCCTGCCTCAGGGGTATATCAACTCCCAGCCCTGTGTCATAATATTGTCCACAGGGAACTTGATTGCCTCCCCCTCCCACAGGACATCACACTGGTCCATTATATTGATGATATCATGTTGATTGGACCTAGTGAGCAAGAAGTTCCAATGACTCTATACTTCTTGGTAAGGCATTTGCGTGAGAAAGACTGGGGGATAAGTCCAACAAAAATACAGGGGTCTTACATCTCAGTGAAATTTCTAGGTGTCCAGTGGTGTGGGGCATGTCGAGATATCCTTTCTAAAGTGAAGTATAAGCTGTTGCATCTTGCCCCTCCCTAAGACCAAAAAAGAGGTACAACACTTTGTTGGCCTATTTGGATTTTGGAGACAACACATTCCTCATTTCCCTCATTTGGGTGTGCTACTCTGGTCCATTTGTGGAGTGACCAAAAAAGCTGCTAGTTTTGATTGGGGACTGGAACAAGAGGAGGCTCTGTGACAGGTCCAGGCTGTTGTACAAGCTGCACTACCACTTGGGTCATAGGATCCAGCAGATCCAATAGTGCTGGAAGTGTCAGTGACAAATAGAGATGCTGTCTGGAGCCCTGGCAGGCCCATATAGGAGAATCACAACACAGACCTTTAGGACTTGGGAGCAAAACCCTGCCATCCTCTGCAGATAACTACTCTCCTTTTGAGAAACTCTCCTTTTGGCATGCTTCTGGGCCTTAGTACAGACTGAACACTTAGCCATGGGCCACCAAATTACCATTAGACCTGAGTTGTCTATCATGACTTTGGTATTGTCTGACCCACCAAACCATAAAGTTGGGCATGCACAGCAGTACTCCATCATAAAGTGGAAGTGGTATACATGAGACAGGGCTCAAGTGGGTCCTGAAGGCACAAGTAAGTTACATGAGGAAGTAGCCCAAATGACCATGGTCACCATTCCTGCCTTATTACCTTCTCTTTCCCAGTCCATAGCTAAGGCCTCCTGGGGAGTTCCCTACAATCAGTTGACTGAGGAAGAGAAAATTCGGGCATGGTTTACAGATTGGTCCTGCATGAAATGCAGATACCATATGAAAGTGGACAGCTGTATCACTTCAACCTTTCTGGGATGTCCCTGAAGGACAGTGGTGAGGACAAATCCTCCCAGTGGGCAGAACTTCAAGCAGCCCACCTGGTTGTTCATTTTGCTTGGAAGAAGAAATGGCTGGAGGTGGACTGCTTAATGATTAATGGGCTGATTAATGGGCTGTTGCCAATTGTTTGGCTGGATGGTCAGGAACTTGGAAGGAACATGATTGGTAAATTGCTGACAAAGAGGTCTGAGGAAGAGATGAATGGAGAGACATTTCTGAATTAAAAAAAAAAAGAAAATATTTATTTGTGTCCCATGTGAATGCCCACCAGAGGGTGACTTCGGCAGAGGAAGATTTTAATAATCAAGTGGAAATGATGACCTTCCCTGTGGCTAACACTCAGCCTCTTTTCCCAGCCACTCCTGTTATTGCCCAATGGGCTCATGAATAAAATTGCCATGAAGGTAGGGATGGAGGTTATGCATGGGCTCAGCAATGTAGACTTCCCCTCACCAAGGCTGACTTGGATACAGCCACTGCTGAGTGTCCAATCTGCTAACAACAGAGACCCACACTCAGCCCCCAATATGGCACCATTCCCCGAGGTGGTCATCCTACTACCTGGTGGCAGATTGATTATTTTGGACCCCTTCTATCATGGAAGGGGCAGTGATTTGTTTTAACTGGAATAGACACATTCTCCAGATATGGGGTTGCCTTCCCTGCATGCAATACTTCTTCCAAAACTACCATCCATGAACTTACTGAATGTCTTATCCACCACCATGGCATTCCACAAAGCATTGCTTCTGATCAAACAACCCACTTCACAGCAAAAGCTGTGTAGGAATGGGTACATGCTCATTGAATTTACTGGTCTTACCATGTTCCCCATCATCCTGAAGCAGCTGTATTGATAGAATTGTGTAATTGAAGACTAAATTAGATCACCAACAGGGTGGCAATACCTTGCAGGGCTGAGAAAATATTTTCCAGGGGGCTGCATATGCTCTAAAGCAGCATCCACTCTATGGTGCTGTTTCTCCCATAGCCAGTATTCATGGGTCCAGGAATCAAGGGGTAGAAATGGGAGTCACTATTACCCTTTGTGATTCACTAGGAAAATTTTTGCTTCCTGTCCCTGCAACCTTAAGCTCTACTGGTCTACAGGTCTTAGTTCCAAAAGGAGGAGTGCTTCCACCAGAGAACACAACAATGATTCCTTTGAACTGCAAGTTAAGACTGCACCTGGCCACTTTGAGCTCCTCATGCCTCAGAATCAACAGGCAAAGAAGGGAATTATTGTACTGGCTGGGGTGATTCATCCTGACTGTCAAGGGGAAATAGGACTGCACCTACATAATGGAGGTAAAGAAGAGTTTGCCTGGAATACAGGAGATCCTCTAGGGTGTCTCCTAGTACTACCATGCCCTGTGGTTAAAGTCAATGGAAAAATTGCAACAACACAATCCAAGCAGGATCCAATCCAGAATCTTCGGGAGAGTTTGCATCACTGCACCAGTCAAAGAACCATAGGCAGCTGTTTTGCTTGTTGAAGGTAATGGGAACATGGAGTGGGTAGTGGAAGAAGGTAGTGATAAATATGGACTTCGACCACATGACCAGTTACAGAGAGGACTGTAATGGTAATGAATATGTTTTCCTTGTTTTGTTATGAGTATGATTGTATATGTACATGAAATGGATATCTTTGTTTTCTTCCCTGACCTTTTCCCTTATATGATGTAAATTTTATTAGTTTCATGTCATAATATTTAAGGATTTCAAGTTTAAGAGTGAATATTGCCCAAGGACTTGCACCCTATTCTGGAAGGAATTAGTGTGTTTCTGGTTGTACTTAGGACAGTTGAATGTTGTTAGGTGGAAACATATAGATATGCCTGTTATTGTTTTTATTAGAGACTAATGGTTAGGGTGATGTGTATGGCTGCCAAGTTGACAAGGGGTGGACTTTAATGGTTAGACTAATGTGTCAACTCGGCCAGGTAATGGTGCCCAGTTGTTTGGTCAAGCAAGCACTGGGATAATTGTAATACAAGACATTTCATGGACTTTAATCATCCCTGAGTTGATTGCATAAGTGGTTGATTACATCTACAAATCAACCAAGGAGATTTCCATCACCAATGATTGACGTCTTAAAGCTGAAGGCTTTAAAAGGGGAAGTGATTTCAGCATTCAGGGAGGAAATTTCTAGCTCCACTCTGGACAGCCAACGTCTCCTAGGAACACATGAAGGACTTTCATCGGAGCCTGCCCTGCAGAGTTGGACTTGCATCCCCACAGTCGCGTGAGAGAATTTTATAAAATCTCATGCTATTTACAGATATCTCCTGTCAGTTCTTTTCCCTAGAGAACTCTAATACATGACCTCTCTCTTTTATCTTTTTTTTTTTTTTCAGTCTAGCTAGAAGTTTGTCAATTTTATTGAACTTTTCAATGAACAAACTTTTGGCTTTGTTGAGCCTTTTTTTTTTTTTAATTCTCTATTTCATTTATCTCCACTCTACTCTTTGTTATTTCCTTCCTTCTGTTCGCTTTGGGTTTAGTTTGTTCTTCTTTTTCTAGTCCTTCTAGTTTTGAAGTTAGGTCTCTGATTTGTGATATTTCTTCTTTTTAAATGTAAGCATTTAAAGCTATAAATTTTCCTCTCAGCACTGTATTTGCTGTATCCCTTAAGTTTTGGTATGTTGTATTCACATTTTAATTTGCCTCAAGACATTTCCTAATTTCCCTTGTGATTTCTTCATTGACAGATTAGTTGTTTGAGAGTATGCTGTTTAATTTCTACATATTTGTGAATTTTCCATTTCTCTCTGATTTGATTTTTAGCTTCATTCCATTGTTTTCAGAGGAGATGCATTATATGACTCCAATATTTTCTAATTTATTGAGATTTGTTTTGTGACATAACATATGATCACCCTGGAGAATGATCCATGTGCACTTGAGAAAATGTGTATTCTGTTCTTATTGGGTGAAGTGTTTATATATGTCTGTTAGGTCTAGTTGGCTTAGAGTATCATTCAAGTCTTCTATTTTCCTTATTGATATTCTGTCTAGACATTCTATACATTATTTAAAGTCTATACATTATTAAAGCTGCCTAGTATTGATGCAGAACCACCATTTCTCCCTTTGAATCAACATTTGTTTCAAAATTGGGGGGCTCTGCTGTTAGGTGCATATATATTTATAATTGTTATATCTTCTTATTGAATTGATTGTTTTATCAGTATATGACTTTCTTTGTCCCTCATAACAGTGTTGACTTAAAATCTATTTTATCTGATATTAGTATAGCAACCCCAGCCCTCATTTGGTTTCTAATTGCATGGTACATTTTTTCCATCCTTTCACTTTCAACTGGCTTATGTCTTTGAATTTAAGGTGATTCTCTTGTAGACATCTTAGAGTTGGGTCATGCATTTTTATCCATTCTGCCAATCTCTGCCTTTTGACTAGAGAGCTTAGTCCATTTACACTCAAAGTCACTATTGACAAGGCAGGGATTTCTTATGACATTTTGCTTGACCCTCAATTCTTCTGTTAATGCCCACTTTCTTATTTATTTGATTTTTTGTCTTGTACCTTATTGAGTCACTTCTCATTTCTATCTGTATATATTTTTTATATATTTTCCTTGTGGTTACCATGGGCTTTACATTTAGCATCCTAAATATATAGCAATCATATTTGACTTGTTACCAACTTGACTTCAATAATATGCACATACACTGTTCCTATTCCCCCAATACCTCATCTTTTTGTGTACTTGTTACAAATTATATCTTTGAATATTGTATGCACCATAGATTTATCATTAATTTTTATACATTTTCAAGATAGCATCTGTAGGAAGTAAGAAATGGAGTTACATACCAAAAAAGAAAGTCTAATAGTATTGGCATTTTTATTTACCCAAATGGTTATCTTTACCAGAGGTCTTCATTTCTTCATGCCACTTTGGCCACTGACTATTGACCTTTTCTTTCAGTCTGAAGAACTCCCCTTAGCTTTGCTTTTAGGGCACATCTAGACTTGATGAACTCCCTCAGCTTTTGTTTATCTGTAAATGTCTTAATCTCGCCCTTATTTTTGAAAGACAGTCTTGCTGGATATAAAATTCTTGGTTGGCGATTTTTTCTTTCAGCACTTTTAGTATTTCATCCCACTGCCTTCTTACCTCCATGGTTTCTGATTATAAATCAGCACTTAATCTAAGGGGGACTCCCTTGTACATAACACATTGTATTCTCTTGCAGCTGTCAGAACTCTTTCCTTTTCTTTGCATTCGACAGATTGATAAGTATTTTTCTTCAAGTTTAGGGTTCTCTGGGTTTCTCATATATGCATATTCACATCTTTTGCTAAGTTTGGGAATTTCTATGTTATTTTTTCTTTGAATATTCCTTCTGATGCTTTCTCTCTTTCTTCTCCTTCTGGGAGTCCCATAATGTCTATATTGGTATGCGTGATGGTGTCCCAGAGATTTCTTAGGCTATTTTTGCTTTTAGTAATTCTTTTTTCTTTCTGCTTCTCAGTCTTACTCATTTCAATTGTCTTTTCTTCAAGTTCACTGATCTTTTTCTTCTGTCAGCTCAATCTGCTGTTGAAACCCTCCTGGGAATTTTTCATTTTAGTTATTGTGTTCTTCAACTCCAGTAGTTCTGTTTGTTGCCTTTTAAAAATTTTATTTCTTTATGGAGATTCTAAAATAGCTCATTTATTGTTTTCCTGATATACTCTTGTTTGTTCTCTGTATTTTCTATCTCCTTGAGCATATTGAAGATCAATTTTTAAAATCTTTGTCCAGTATGTGAACAATTTTCTCTTCTTAATTGATGTTTTATGGATTTTAGTTCTATTCCTTTGGATGGTTCATCATTTCTTATTTCTTTGTTTGTATTGTAATCTTTTGTTGAAAACTGTAAATTTTAATATTTTAAATTGTTAACTTTGGAATTTATTCCCTGAGATGTCTGTTTCTTGAGTTTGTAACCAGCTGGTGATAAGCAAGGATTTTCTTGAGTGTCAGGAGCTAAGGAAACCAAGCAAATCTAAGCAAAAACACCTTTCACAATCTTTGCAAATTGGACTTGCATTGATTGGTGCTTTCCATCAGAGTTCAGCACTCTTATCAGGAAGGTTAGCTTAAGGCAAATGCCAAGTTCAGGGTCTTCCCTGTCTTTTATGGACCTGTGTTTTGTGTTTAGCTTGTACTTTCTAGTACCTCAGGAATTCCCATGTTTACAGGAGTGTGAATGCCTCCTCTACTTCCCAAGAAACAGACCTTATCTCTCTCTCTGGTGTTCTACTGAGGGACTTAAAATTGGTAAGCCTTTGTTCCAACCTGTCCCCCTCAATTCTTTCTTACACTACTTTCCTTGTCTCAAGCTGCTTTTGTCTGTAGGGAAAATTCTGGGAGAGAGGGCACACTTGAATGGAGTTTCCCAAGTCAGGCTTCTGCATCTGAACAAGGCCAGCTGGCTAGTTGCAAACTACCCTGGGGAGGGAATGATGAAGGGGCCAGGGAGGGCACCAGGAGCTTCTCCCATGGTTCCTCAAAACTGCCCTTTCTTGACTCAGGCCCTGCCCAGCCTATGCAGTCCTTCAACTATCCTCTACAGCTCTGAGGGAGCATACCACCTTTAAGACCCCCTGCCACCCTTGTCCAGGGCCATTTGGAACAATGGTCACCCTCAGAGCTGGGCCTTCAGCCATCCCAAGTCTCTACACAAAAGACATGATCAGTGATTGGGCTGCACCCCACCCCCAATCTGTGCAAGTAGATTTTTCTAGCACCAATGAGCTATGTCATGGGCCAGACCCCATGGCTGCTTCTGCAAAAGTGGGGGCTGGGTGACAATAACTGCCACAGAGAAAGCAGTTTACTGGTATTTACTGTAATTTACTAGCCTCTTCCTCCTGCTCTTCCCTGGATGCTGTGCAGTGTTCTACTGGACTCTGAAGTTCACTTCACAAGTTGTATTTTAAGATTTAAGTTGAACACAATACTGACACCATTCTATGCAGCTTGTCTTTGCAGAAGATAACAGAAACCATGAAGTACCCACCTTTCTTCAGAGCAACTTGATTCTGCCAGGTGTCCTCAGAGATGTACAAACTTGGGGCATTTCTTTCTATTTAAACTGATATAAGTTTTTCTGCTTATGACTGTGGGGAACAAATCTTAAACAGACCCCAATAGAAATGCTAAATGTTGGCTATAGGTAGTGGGGTCTCATTTGGGATGAATGAATAATGTTCTATCATTAGCTTGGGGGTTATTCTGTGAGGTGGGCAGTAACTTGAGATGAGGTACAGTGGAGGTGGTCCTGAGCTCTTTCCACTTGACATAACCCTGTAATGAGATGTCTGTGCCTGAGGGTTCAGTTTAATTGGTATCTCCCTCCTCCTTTGCTCCTATCAAAAAGAAAATCAACTTGGGACATCTAAGTGGAGATCTCTCTGAAGTCTCCCACTCAGAGTTATCTCTGTGAAATAAAAGCTCCTAATGGTGGTGCTTAAGTAACTGGAAATATTTGACACTTGGCATTATCCAGCTTTGTAGAAAGGAATCAAAGAGAGTTGATGTGGTAAGGACTTGTTTTTACTACTCCACTGTCACTCCAGTGGAGCAGCATTGTCCCTTAATGTGTGTGTATGTATGTGTGTGTGTTCTTGGTTGAACAAGTTTAACTATTTTGTGAAGGACCAAAAGTAAAATTATTCAATATAAAAATAGAAAAGGTTGTGATTATTTCATCATCTCATTGCATTCTGAAGCATCCTGAGTTAAAAAAAGAATTATGCCATCTTTATTGTACTTATGCTGGAAGATTAGGCTCAGCCACTTACTTTCTATGTGATCTTAAGAACACTGAGACCTGGGAGGGGAAGCAATTTGACCTTCTCTAAAGAGATGTTGAACTATTGGTCTCTAAGTTTCTTTGAAACTCATTTTTGATACTCTTAGACTTTATGACCCATCCTCAGAAGGAGACATCCTTTGAATTGTTTTCCATCTTAGGATCTCATCTGCTTGTAATTTGTTGCCTAGTTCCCTTTTGACTCAAGATATTGCATCTGTGAGATGAATGGCTGGGTTAGGGGTACAATCTGTGACTTGGGAACAGTTTTCATCTTTATGAACCCGAGAGGCCTGTACAAAGACCAGCTCTTTATTAGTTCTACATGCTAACAGTTGTGCTTACCAGATATAGTCACTGTCTATTTTGACCCCAACCTAAATCTGTATATATTTGGGCTCTGTAGAGCATCATATGATTCTAGTTTAGATTGATGCCCCACATAAAATGAAGTTGAGATGTCCATTTAACAGTAGGAAGTCCTGGAAACTGAAGCCCCATGAAGAACTAAGACCATGGGGCAAGGTCAAAAACAAGAAAATGGATGCATGTGTATTTACAGCTAGAAGCCACCAGAATTATGAATGTGGGTGGTTTCCTGTGGGATAGAGGGTAAATTAAATTAAAGCAAACAGCACAGCTGAAAAGCAAAATACTGAAAAAAAAAAAAGAAAAAAGTAAAGGAAAAACACCACCATATCCTTTTAAGCATGGAATGAATTTGAAAAATCCATTCATTCTTTCATTCATACATTCAACAAATACTTATAGAGTGCCCTCTCATGCCAGCCAGTAACTGTGCCAGGCACCAAGAATATGGAGGCAAGATGGTAGACTGTGTTCTGTTGGAGCTCATGGCTCAGTCCAGGCATCACAGGTTTTAAGTGAGGCACTAAAAATAAAAGGACAAGCTGGAGAAGGGAGACTTGGGGAATCTGCTGGCAGGGAGAGAGCAGGTCCCCAGGCAGAAGGTTCATATATTAGGTCCCTATTGCTGCTGTCCCAAATTACCAGAAACCCAGTTGCTTAAAACAACACAAATTTATTCTCTCATAGTTGTGGAGATTAGAAGTTTAAACATGGTTTGGCAGGCTGCATTCCTTCTGGAGGCTCTAGGGGAGAATCCATTTCCTTGCTTTTCTAGCTTCTAGAGTCCACCAACATTCCTGGCTTGTAGCTCCTTCCTCCGCCTGCAAAGCTAGCAGCATCTTATCTTCCAGTCTCTCTAGCCCTCTATTTCCCTTGTCACATCACCTTCTGTCTACAAGGATGCTTGTGATTACATTGGGTCCACCTGGATAGTCTAGGATAATCTTACCCTCCACAACACATTTTCCAAATAGAAGCCGAGATGATCTCTTGATACAAAAGTCAGAATATGCCACTCTCTTACTCAAAGCCTTCCAAATACTTTTCATTGGTCTTAGAATAAAACCTATACTCTATACTCTGATGTGACCCCTCTCTATTCCACCGGTCTCTTCTTATGTCTTTCTCCCTCCCACTTACCAGGTTCTCATTGTGTTGGTCTTTTATTGGAACATTCCCTCATTGCCCACTCATAGCATTGTTGCACTTGCTTTACTCTCTGCTAGGAGTGATGGCTGACTCCTCCGCCATTTGATTTCCAGTACTTGGAAACCTTCCTTGACCACCAAATCTAAAGGGGTCTCTCTGATGGCTATTTCCTCACACTGTTTTTTTTTTTTCCATTAGAAAGCAAAATAGCACTTATCACCACCTGAAAAATATCTCATTTTTGATTGAGTTACTTTTTTTTATAATCTGTCTCTCCCCAGCTGGATCACAAGTTCCATAAGGTTAGGGACTCAGCTGTTTGGTTTACTGTTAGGTACTGAGTATAACCACTATGGATGTTCAATAGATATTTTAAAAATGAACATATGTTTACCCAAAAAGAGTAGCATTGGCCTCAATTGCGCCCTCAAAGAGCTTACAATCAATCAGCCGCTGAAGCCAGGCTGCCAGCAAGATGGAAGCAATTTCATGTGGCACGTTCTGTAACTCAATCTTCAGGGACAAGCTCCACTTTATAAACCAAGAATTAATTATAATACCAGAGCAACCCAATGTAGTTATGTAAATTAATTGAGTTCAACTCAATTTCCAATTAGACTGTACTAGACTATAGTTCCCGCCTTTTTTCCTTTGGGGATTTTCTACTTCATGAGAAGTTGAAACAGAAAAATTGTTCAGATTTTCATTAAGAACTTTGTTAGAAACCAGGGATGCTTCTGCAGTTCTCCATGTCAGAGTGGGGAGGGAGTGAGGAGGAGAGGAGGACAGTGCCTTTTCTGAGCACATATCCAGCTAACCATTTCTAAATGTCTCTGCTGGTACCGCAGAGGTCTTCTTGCCTTCAGCAGCTAGATAAGGGAGCCTGCTTGCCCAGATGGGGAACTGCTGGCAGCTTTTTCACAGAATGCCCTTCTTACCAATTTGATTTCCACTGAAATGTTCAGAGTCAGACTGTGAAAAGGGTGAAATGTCTTTAGGGATCTCTGTGCTGTCCTTACTCCAGGGTTACTGTCTGCCTCAGGCACTCAGAGCTGTCACACACAGAAACCTCTCTTTCTCCTGAATCTAGCAGGCCTTTTCTGCTAGACTGTAGATAACCACAAAATGTGCAAAGAAGTTGTCTCTTGCTGAGTTGATGTTCTTCATCTCCCTCCACTCTGGGGAAGGAAAATTTCCCTAGCCCTCTTTTGAGCTATCATTGTGAAATGTCCTGGAGGGATGGATTTGCTGGATGGTTGTCAGAGCTTCCACCCTGGAGTAACATCAACAGAGAGGCCTGAGCTTCCTTTGGAGAGAGGTGTGAGCTATTCCCTGCTCACTCCCTGTGTTCCTTCTGCCAGTTCTGAACCAATGATGCAGGTCTCCAACTCCAGGAAATAGGTGAGTTACCTGCTAATTCTTCCGGTAAATGGCCTGCCTGACCTCCCTCATGGAAACAATATTACTCAGGGCAGGGGAATTTAGGCCTTTCTCCTTTATTGCCATAGAGCAGTTCCTCCGAATGGACCTGTCTCCCTCACTGACAAACCTGTCGATAGGGTCTCACAATAAGTGAACACAGGATGGGAGAGTCCACTGATTAGCAACTTTGAAATAAGGACTAGAGCTTTGGACATTTGCATATATAGTTTATGTTACTGGCTACAATGTAAAACAATAATTGAGAATAATGCAATGTGGCTTTATAGATTTTCCAATAATTTGGATAGAAATCCACTTCTGCCCCATTTTTCCAAGTCAAGGATAGCAAAAATTTGGCACATGGGTCTCACTTCCCCTATCTCTGCCACAAGGTCCTTTGCTAACATATCACAACATTCTTTCTTGTTGAGCTGAAATGCAGGACATTAGACTCCTTCTGGACTCCACAGGTTCCCAGTAGCCACCATAATTGATCAGAAATGTCATGTGATGTGACTCTCATTTGCCATCCCTGCTCTAAGTTAATAAGGGCTGGTATGTGTGTATGCCCAGGTGCCACTTGGGATGGCTCAGCCGAAATGCTCTCATGTTTTTAATCTTGAGACTCACCTGTGGGGGGACACAGCCTCCTGCCCAAAATGAATCAGCACCCCTGTTTTTCTCTCTTATCAATGTTTCTCTCTGGTCAATTGAATCTGGAATAAAGGGCAGCTGTGAAAAAAGTTGGGGGCAACTTTTTCCATGACCTTTAAAAGTCAAGTCCTGATAAGAAACCAGTTCTCCCAAAGTCAAGCACCTTGACTTTGGGAGGACTGGTCAAAGCTTCCTTACAGTGTCTGCGGTGCACAGAACTGGCCTTGAGCCATTTTCTAAAATGTTTCCCCTGCAGTATCCCATCACTGATCTTATTTCAGAGAATTGTACCAGGTTTGCAACAAATTACAAGGAAGGAGTGGTTCTTGAAATCAGCCAAAGGCCAATTAAGGTTTCTCGGGGCCATTTCCCTTGACTGCAATTTCATCATAAATATCCCTGTGGTTGGGTGGAGTGCTGACATTTTGTAAGCCAGTGCCACATTTTGGGAGTGATTAAAATTTTCATCTCGGTCACCTGCCTGACCAACTGCCAGTAGCCACGAAACAAAAGGATTACAGTCAATTCACATCCATTAAGAAAATAGCTTGAAACACTATCAGTTTAGGTTCAGTGGGGCTTAATCTGATTTCAGGAAGAAAGAAGAGATGGACAATTAAAGGAGAGAGGAAAGGCAGAAAAGAAATTCAATGAGAATTTTCCCCAAAGCCCAAGGCCTTTTTGGTTTGCTGATTTCCATAAGGATTTATTAAGTGCCTGCTGTGTTCTAAGCACTACAGTAGACCCTGAAAGGGTACAGAAGAAGGGGGAAGATGCTAGCAATGCCTGTTCTTAAAATTTGCAGTGTAGTAGGAAGAAATACCACCTACTGGGGAAGCAACCAGAGAATTAGTCAATTCACATTGGCAGGAATTTCTTCAACATCTTCTATGTGTCTGGCAATGTTGGAGAAAGAAAAGAAGAACGATGAAAAGCCATAGCCATTTCTATAACTCTTTTTTTTTTTAAAGATTTATTTTTTTAATTTATTACATATCCCCCCCCTTTCTGCTTGCTCTTGCTGTGTTCATTTTTGTGTTCTTCTGTGTCTGCTTGTCTCCCCCTGCTGCGGCGACTTGCTGAGTCAGCTCACTGCACGGCGGCCTGCCTACTCGCAGGGGCTTGCCTTGCCCACGGCGGCTTGCCCTGCCCACGGCTTGCCTTCTCAAGGCGGTCTGCCCGCTTGAGTAGGCCCCAGGAACCGAACCCTGGGCTCCTATGTGGTAAACCAGCGCTCTACCAATTGGGCTACAGCCGGCCCCTCTATAGCTCTTACAGTATGCTTTGCATTAAGTTCTCTACAGGTATTAACTCAGTCTTCATAACAGTCCTATGATGTACATTCTTAACCCCAATTTATGGGTGAGGAAACTGAGGCCCAAGGAGGTAAAGAAGCTAGGATTTTCACACAAGTAATCTGGCTCTAGAATTTGAGGTTTTAACAGTTATTCTGTGCTGCCTCCCAAGATGATGGGGTGGGCTGAACCCTTGAGG
>PVKH010012712.1:0-17151 GCA_004027955.1 Chaetophractus vellerosus
CTCATGTGTTAACTTGGCCAGGTAATGGTGCCCAGTTGTTTGGTCAAGTCAGCACAGGCCTGGCTGTTACAGTGAGGACATTTTTGGACTTAAGTCATCAGTAAGTTGATTGGCAGAAACCAAATGCCAGCACTTAACCACTAAAGACAAGGTGGGTGTGTTTACCACAGTGAACAGCAGACTCAAAGCAACAATTAGAATAACCTAAGGCATTGACTAGTAGATCATGGGGTACCTAGAAGTAAAATAGATGAGCAGTCTATTAAATTCCTACATGATCTTTACAAGTAGAAGAGTTTTAGTTCAAGTGAACAAAAGTCTAACTTGAATTACAAAAACAGAGTTATGGTCTCTTAATCAATTCACAGATGTTAGGCAGTTTACAGACCCAGAACTCCTTGAATGAGGGGAAGCCTGGGTCCCCTTGGGGAAGGACCCTGTTATACTGCCAAAAATTTATACCATTATTCTTCCTCCCAGCCTTCCTCAAAGAGACCTACAGCCTTTTACCAAGGTCACTGTGCATTGGGGAAAAGGAAATGATCAGATATTCCAGGGATTAAACACTGGCTCAGAAGTGGGTTCATTTATTTTTTTATTTATTTTATTATATATCCCCCCCTTTCTGCTTGTTCTTGCTGTGTTCATTTTTTGCGTTCTTCTGTGTCTGCTTGTCTCCCCCTGTTGCGGCGACCCGCCAAGTCAGCTCAGCATGCAGTGGCCTTGCCTGCTCACGGGTGGCTTGCCCTGCTTGTGGGGGCTTGCCCTGCCCATGGCGGCTTGCCCTGCCCATGGTGGCTTTGCCCTGCCCATGGCGGCTTTGACCGTGGCAGCTTGCCTTCTCAAGGCGGTCTTCCCGCTCGAGGAGGCCCCGGGAACTGAACCCAGGGCCTCCCATGTGGTAAACCGGCACCCTACCAATTGAGCTACAGTCGGCCCCTCAGAAGTGTTAATTCCAGGAGACCCAAAACATCACCGTGGTCTACATGTCAGGGTAGGGGTTTATGAAGGTCAGGTGATCAATGGAATTTTAGCTCAGTTCTATCTCACAGTGGGTCCAGTGGGTCCCTGAACCTATTCTGTGTTTATTTCCCCAGTTCTGGAATGCATAATTGGAATAGACATACTCAGCGACTGACAGAACCCCACATTGGTCCCCTGACTTGTGGAGTGAAGGCTATTATGGTAGGAAAGGCCAAGTGGAAGCACAAGAACTGCCCCTACCTAGCAAAATAGTACATCAAAAGCAATACTGGATTCCCGAAGGGACTGCAGAGATCAGTGCCACCATCAAGGACTTGAGCGTTGTTGGGGTGGTGATTCCCACCACATTCTCATTAAACTCTCCTATTTGGCTTGTGCAAAAACAGATGATCTTGGAGGATGACTGTGGGTTATCATAAACTTAACCATGTGGTAACTCCAATTGCAGCTTCTGTTCCAAATGTGGTAGCATTGCTTGAGCAAATCAACACATCCTCTGGTACATGGAATGCAGCTATTTATCTGGAAAATGCTTTTTATTTCAATTACTTTTTGTAAGGCCTACTAGAAACAGTTTGCTTTCTTCTGGCAAGGCCAGCAATATACCTTTACTGTCCTACCTCAGGGGTATATCAACTCTCCAGCCCTATGTCATAATATGGTCTGCAGAGAACTTGATCATCTCTCCTTCCCACAAGATATCACTTTGTTCCATTATATTGATGATATCATGTTGGTTGGACCTATTGGGCAAGAAGTAGCAACTTCTAGACTTATTGGTAAGGCATTTGCATGCTAGAGGATGGGAGATAAATCCAACAAAACTACAGGATCCTTCTACCTCACTGAAATTTCTATGTGTCCAGTGGTGTGGACACCTTAGAAGCTACCCCTCCTGGCCCCTCCTATGGCTCAAAAAAAGATACCATGCCTAGTTGGCCTCCTTGGATTTTGGAAACAACATTTCAGTGTTGTTCAGAAACAACATTACATTAGCCCATTTACCAAGTGACCAGAAAAGCTTCTAGTTTTGAATGGGGACTGGAACAAGAGGAGCCTCTGTGACAGGTCCAGGCTGCTGTGCAAGCTGCTCTACCACTTGGGCCATATGATCCAGCAGATCCAATGATACTGGAAGTGTCAGTGACAAATAAAGGTGCTGCCTGGAGAATTTGGCTGACCCCTATAGGGGAATCATAATACAGACCTTTACAATTTTGGAGCAAAGCCTTGCCATCCTCCGTAAATAACTACTTTCCTTTTGAGAAACAGCTTTTGGCCTGCTACTGGGCCTTAGTAGAGACTGAGCACTTAATCATGGGCCACCAAGTTACCATTGGACCTGAGTTGCCTATCATGAGTTGCCTGTCATGCCTGAGTGTCTTCTGACCTACCAAGCCATAAAGTTGGGTGTGCACAGTGGTACTCCATCATAAAATGGAAGAGATATCTATGAGATAGGGCTTGAGTGGGCCCTGAAGAAAACAAGCAAGTTACATGAGAAAGTGGCCCAAATGTCCATGGCCCCCACTCCTGCCACATTACCTTCTCTTTCCCAGCCCACAGCTATGGTCTCTTGGGGAGCTCCTTATAATCAGTTGACTGAGGAAGAGATAACTCGGGCCTGTTTTACAGATGGTTTTGTATGATATGCAGCTACCACCCAAAAGTGAACAGCTGGCCATGTGACCAGTTACAGAAATGGGGACGACTGTAATGGTTGTTATGGTATTGTTAGGCAAAAAAAAGGTTGTTATTGTTTTTTATTTAGAGATTAAGTTGGTTTAAGTTCATGTATATGGCTGCCAAATTGACAAAGGGTGGACTGTGATGGTGAAGTTCATTTATCAACTTGGCTAGGTAATGGTTCCCAGGTGTTTGGTCAATCAAGCTCTGGTCTGATTTGTTACTGTGAGGACATTTTGTGGACTTAAATTGTCAGTAAGTTGATTGCAACTATGGCTGATTACATTTACAGTCAACTGAAGGGATTGCCTTCAGCAATGAGAAACATTTCATCCAATCAGTTGAAGGCCTTAAAAGAAGTGATGATTTCAGCAGTCAGAAGAGAGAATTTCCACTTCTACTTCAGCCAGCCAGCTCCTTCTGGGGGTTTCATTGAAAATCTTCATTGCTGTTCTCAGCTTGTAGTCTTCCCTATGGAGTTTGGACTTGTGCATTCTTACAGTCACTTGAGATAATTTTATAAAATTTCATAAAATGTATAAATATTGCCTGTTGGTTCTATTTTCCTGGAGTACCCTGGCTAATACAACACCTTAACTAATAATATCTTCAAAGGTCCTATTTACAAATGGGTTCACACCCACAGGAATGTGGATTAAGACTTGAATATGTCTTTGTGGGTGTGGTGGTTTGAGTTTGAATTGATTGTGAATTCCAAAAATATAAATTGGATTGTGTTTGTAGGCTCATCTGTTCATCTGGGCATGATTGAGTTGTGACTGGGGCGTTAATTGCCACGTCAGTGAGACGTTGAGCCCCACCCCTCGGTGGGGGTGGTCTCAAGTAAGAACAGAGCTTTGGAGAGGGAGATTTGAAAAGCACTTCTGATGTTGGAGTGAGCCGATCGCTGGATGGGCTGCAGCTGGCCTTGTGGAGAGACGCAACGCAGAGAGCCTCATGGTCTTCGGCTGAACTCGTGAAGGAAGCAGAGGCTGAGCCTGGAGAGAAACGCAGCCCCGGGAACAAAGGAACCCGGAAACCTGAGCCCTGGAGACGTCGGCAGCCATCTTCCTCCAGGACATGGACTTTGGTATGGGAAGAAATTTATGCTTTGTGGCCTGGTAACTGTAAGCTTCTACCCCAAATAAATACCCTTTATAAAGACCGACCAATCTGTGGTATATTTCAAAAGGCACTCCTGTGGCTGACCAAAACAATGGGGTATGTGATTCAATTCCCAACAGCCTCCTTTTTTATGGTAAGAGACTGAAGAGGCAGCAGATTTTCCTTGCCTGCTGGAGGTTTGAGAATTGTGAATCTGTCCACACAATTCTAAGCAATTTTATTTATTGAGCAGGTGCCTGGCTTTTGTTGGTTTTAGCAGCCACCTCTGCTGGCAGAAGTGTGAAAACACCGCAGTCAGGGGTGTTGAGATGAAGCATCTGAGTTGTCAACCAATAGGATGTCACCTATATAGTGAAAGCTTTGAGCGTCAGATGATTGAGGCACTGATGCTAAATCCTGACCCAGCCATTAGAGGCCCATGGCCTGAGAGTTTAGGTACCTTATGGGAAATACCTTAACATATATTGAAGGCCTTGTCATATGAATGTGAACTGATCTTGATCCTTAGGTGTCCATGGTAAGGCAAAGAAGGCATTGGCAATGTTCAAGAGAGAATACCAGCAATGCATTATATCACTCTGGGTATGGATTCAGTTACAGACAAAATGTCTAGGACAGCTGGGGCCATGGTAGCAACAACTAAATACAGTTGGTAATAATCCACTGTAATCTTCAAGTTCCCATTAACTTTTTCCATTGGCCATACTTTGTAGGTGTACTGAGATTACATCTCTTACTATCCTTGCTCTCTTTAGTTTTTAAAGAAAGGCAATGAAATCCTTTTCTTTTCCTGGGATTTTATAATCTTTCAGTTGAAACACCCAGGAGAAAAAAAGGAGGTGAGTTGGGGAGTGATTAATGTCTCAAAAGTACTTTTTTACCTTCAGCTCTTCCTAATCAACAGAATCCCCCCTTCCTTATGGGATGGGGAACACACACCCAACACACCAGTTCCTACTATACATTCAGATGTAGAAACAACAATAAGACATTGAATTGGTCCCAATTAACCCATACAATCATAGTAGCTTCCCTTCATCACTGAGAATCTTGCCCAAACCCCATCAATTGTATTTAGGCAACTTTTCCTTCCATGGGTCTGGGTAGGATAGTGATTTGGATGCCTGTATCCAAGACAGCCAAAAATTTGAGTCCTTCCCCTCCCTGAAATTCCTCAGCCACTCAGATAAGTATGTCTAATTTTTGTTCCTTCTTGGGGACAGAGAGGCCTCTGTTTCACATCCAATCTTTCCTTAAAGCAGCTGAGGTTGGGTTAGTTGGGAGAGAGGGATGAGGGGACATGGAGGGAGAGAGTGGCTCCATGCCATTAAATAAAGCTCCACATTTACTTTTTTAAAAAGATTTATTTAAAAAAATAAATCACCCCCTTGTTGTTTGCACTTGCTGTGTCTGTTCGTCTTCCTTGTTTCTTTAGGAGGCATCAGGAACTAAACCCAGGACCTCCAGTGTGGGAGGGATACACTTATCACTTAAGCTACTTCTGTTCCCTGCCTTGTTATGTCTCTCATTATGTTTTTTCTTCTTGTGTCTCTTGTTGTATCATCTCACTATGCCTTCCCGTTGTGCCAGCTCATTGTCTTCTTTAGGAGGCATTGGAAACTCAACCAGGGACCTCCCATGTGGTAGGCAGGAGCTCAATCACTTGAGCCACATCCACTTCCCCACATTTACTTTTGTGGCTTGTGGCACAAGCAATTGCTTTCCATTGTTTTTGGCCTACCTTCTCTATAGGGCATCATAGTGTTTGCGGCTGACACCATATATTTCTGCCTTGGGAACCCTTTGACTCAGCAGTCATAGACACATCACTTTCCAGCTGTGGCCACAGGGTTTGTCCTCTCTGACTTGGGCTCATCTTACACATGGGTGGCTTTTTTTGAGAAGTCCATCTTAATTCAGGGCATCTGATCATCAAGATATAATCTTCTGGGAACCAGGAGCTGTGGCTTAATTGGTAGGGCTCTGGTTTACCACATGGGAGGCCCTGGGTTTGGTTCCCGGGGCCTCCTTGAGAAGGCAAGCCGCCACAAGCAGGCAAGCCGCTGCGAGCAAGCAAGCCGCCGCGCAGTGAGCTAACTCAGCGGGATGCCACAGCAGGGGGAGACAAGCAGACACATAAAAACGCAAAGCAAGTGAACACAGCAAGCACAAGCAGCAAGGGGGGGCATATAAAAATAAATAAAAATAAATCTTTAAAAAATATATAATCCTCTAAATTCTTGTCCAATTTCAACCTAAGGACTAGGGAAATCTTCCAGGATGGCACAACTGACCACAATAATTTATTTAGATTTATTTGGGTCAGTTTCTCATTCTCTAGTAGGCCACGTTTATCAGCATTGTAAACCCAATCTGGGGCAGGAAGAACTTGAAGAGTAATCAATGCTTCATCCATAGTTTTCCATGGAAGTTTGTCTGTCTCAGAGAACACTCTCCAAGGGAGCCAAATATCCCATATAGCAATGAAGACCCACTATAAAAACAAAAACAAAAACAAAAACATAAACAAAAACAAAAACAACTCTGGAATCTTTTACTGGCATTTCCAAATGGATCTAAGGTTGACATGATAAATTGCAGGAAGAGCTGGGCTCCAGGGAGTTGTTGCCATTCTCCTTAAAAAGTAATATGCACCCACCCCCTCATCTCCCAGGAGAAACAGCCCAGATTGTAACAATTTATTTGGTTTCTGCCCATCATCTCAGTAGGTGTTGTCTATATTACTGTTGTCTGAAAGCAGATGGCACCATGTGCCCCGCCTCCCCAGAACAATTCTTAGTACTAGCTGTTACCGTGAGGGCAGAACTGAGACTCACTACCAGGTTGGAGAGGAAGTTTCTCCCATTGAACAGAGGTAGTGCTAGCCAGAGCATTGTTCAGGCAGCTGTCTTGGAAAATACTTCCTGATACTTGGCTGACAACAACCTATCCAATTCTTCTTCATTAATAGTCAATGAAGGAAGGAACTATTTATTGCCCAGTTGATGATGACACAATGTGGTCCCAAATCTCTGAATATCTCTCGCTGGAAGAGGCAGTCTTGCTGCCCCATATGAGCAACCAGACTTGCCTTGCATATAAAAATTTTCAACAACTGCATTTGGAGTAACCATCTCAAAAAAGGATAATGGTTCCTCTCTGGATCCTATACTTCCATCCTTGCCTTCAGGTCCATGAGGATTAGATCACAACACAGCCCAGATTGAGACACATTGTCAAGAATCTGGGGAGCATGGACAGGAGCGGAGTCTATGAGTGTAGAACCAAGGAGGATGAAATAAGTTTAATTCATGTTTGACATGAGTTTACTTGCTCAGGTTTGGAGATTTAATACATTGGTTTAAGCACTGGAAAGAGGTGTTGGCAGTCTACTAGATTGGATAATTGAAACCTGGATTCAGTGGTGGCCTATAGTCAACAAAATTGAAATGCTGACGACTCCCTATTGTACCACATAGGAATAGATTTCAATCGCTAATGTGTATAAGAATCACCTGGGGATTTTGATTCAGAAGATCTGGATAGGGTCTGAAATCTGTAACAGTTTCCCACACAAGGCCATTGCTGTAATTTTGAGAACCACCCTTTGAATAGAATGTTGTAGAGGAAGGTACATGAAAGCATAAGGACACAGGAATGTTTGAATGGATCTGTTTGATGAAAACTGTTTATCATGCCCTAATCATATGCCCTAGGAAAGCAAAAAAGACACTTTTTTTCACCAAGGCATTAACAAACACATAATAACAAAAGTACAAGACTTGCACTCTGAAAACTATAAAGCATTGTCGAAGGAATTTAAATAAGACCTAAATGAATGGAAGGATACCCTATGTTTATGGATCAGAATACTTAATATTGTTAAGATGCAATACTCCCCAAACTGATCTACAGATTCAATACAATTTGACAAAATTCAAGTTGGATTTTTGAAGAAATTTACAACTGATTCTAAAATTTATATGAAAGAGCAAGGCATCCAGAAGAGCCAAATAATCTTGAAAAAGAAGAACAAAATTAGAGGACTCATACTTTTTTATTATTACACATCCCCCCCCTTTCTTTCTGCTTGTTCTTGTTGTGTTCATCTTTTATGTTCTTCTGTGTCTGCTTGTCTCCCCCCCTGCGGTGACCCGCCTTGTCAGCTCACCATGCGGTGGCCTGCCTGCTTGCGGCGGCTTGCCCTACCCACGGCGGCTTGCCTTCTCAAGGAGGTCTGCCCACCCGAGGAGGCCCCGGGAACCAAACCTGGGGCCTCCTATGTGGTAAACCAGCGTCCTACCAATTGGGCTACAGCCAGCCCTCATACTTCTTGATTTCAAAGCTTACTACAAACCTACAGTAAGCAAAAACAGTTTGGTACTGGCATAAGGATAGACATGTAGGACAAAGGAATAGAATTTAGAGTTCAGAAATAAAACTTCAACATTTAATGTCAATTAATTTTCAAGAAGGGTGCCAAGACAATCCAATGGGGGAAAATAGTCTTTTCAACAAAGGCTCCTGGGACAACTGGATATTCACATAAAAAAGAATGAGTTGGACCCCTTCCTTACACCATAACTTTGCACCAAAAATTTATTCCAAATGGATCAAAGACCTAAATTTAAGAGCTACAACTCTAAAACTCTTAGAAGAAAATCTTAAGAGTAAATCTTTGGGGAGCAGATGTAGCTCAGTGGTATAGTGCCTGCTTCCCATGTATGAGGTCTTGGGTTCAATCCCTGGTACTCCCTAAAAAATAAAAATAAAGTGGTGTTAAAAATAATAAATCTTTGTGACTTTGTGTTAAGTAGAGCCTTCTTAGATAAAACATAAAAGGCACAAGAGACAGAAGAAAAAATAGATAAATTGAACTTCCTCAAAATAAAAACTTTTGTGCTTAGAAAGCCACCATCAAAAAAGTGAAAAGACAACTTACAAAATGAAAGAAAATATTTGAAAATCATATATCTGATAAAGGATATGTATCCAGAATATAGAGAGAACTCTTATAACTCAGTATTAAAAAGATAAATAACCTAATTCAAAAATGGGCAAAGAATCTCAATAGACATCTCTCCAAAGATATACAAACTACCAATAAACACATGAAAAGATACTCAACATCATTTGGTTATTAAGGAAATGCAAATCAAAATCATAATAAGATACCATTTCACACCCACGATGATGATGGTGATGATGATGATGATGAAGTTTTAGTGAGGATATGGAGAAATTGGAATCCTCATACATTGCGAGTGGGAATGTAGAATGGTTCATTCACTGTGTAAAACTGTTTGTCAGTTCCTCAAAAGATTAAACATAGAGTTACCAGATGAACCAGCAATTCTAGTCTTAGATATATACCAAAGTGAAATAAAAGCACATGTGCACATAAAAATTGTACATGAATGTTCATATTAGCATTATTCATAATTATAAAAATTTTAAACAAGTGAAATGCCCATCAACTGATAGATATACAAAATATGAACTACCCATACACTGGAATATCATTTGGTTATAAAAAACGAATGAAGTGTTGACAAATGCTACAAAATGGCTCAACCTTGAAAACATTATATTAAGTGAAAGGAGCCAGGCAAAAAAGATTTATTTATATTAAATGTCCAGAATAGGCAAATCTTTTTTTTTTAAAGAAATTCAATTTCTCTTTTTTTTTGTTACATATCTAACACACTCCAAAAAGAAACTATCTAGTTTTTAAAATATCATTTTGAACTCATAGATTTAAATGTATTTGAAGGGTTTCAAACACTCACAATTATTTTATTTTTGAAGCTCAAATTGTCCCATCTTTGGCTAGTAAAAGCCTCTTCAATTTAATTCCTAATTCTTTTTGGCAAGTAGTATTTGATAGTTCCCTTGCTATCTGTAAAGATAAGATATTCTAGGCCAATATCATACATTTCCTTCCCCACCTAAATATCAGTCATTTCTCCAAGAAACACTAGCTTCTTTTGGTGTAAAACAGTATTTCTTTTTTTTTTCCCCAAAGTTTTTTTTTTTTTAAAGATTTATTTATTTATTTATTTATCCCCCCTCCCCCCCCCCATTGTTTTTGCCCTTGCTGTCTGCTCTCTGTGTCCATTTGCTGTGTGTGCTTCTGGGTCTGCTTGTTTTCTCTTTAGGTGGCACTGGGAACCAATCCTGAGAACTTCCAGAGTGGGAGAGAGGTGCTCAATCTCTTGAGCAACCACAACTCCCTGGTCTGCTGTGTCTCTTATTGTCTCTCCTCTGTGTCTCTTTTTGTTACAACATTCTTGCTGCTCCAGCTCTCTGTGCAGGCCAGCACTCCTGTGTGGGCCAGCTCTCCCCTCGGGCCCTCTCCACTAGGGCCAGCTTGCCGCATGGGCCAGCTTGCCTTCACCAGGGGGCCCTGGGAATCGAACCCTGGACCCTCTATATGGGAGATGGGAGCCCATTCGCTTGAGCCACATCCGCTTCCCCAAAACAGTATTTCAACTTGAAATCCGATGTTAAGGATGTTCATTGCTACTGGTTTGATGATTATTTCTAGGATTCTTCAATGGGCAGGGCTAGTAAACTTTATCCTAAATTATACAAATGACAGTCTCGGAATAACAACACTAAAACCACCATCACCTATATAATTCCTGAAAAAAAAACAGCTGAGAAAATTTTCCTTATAATTTCTTCATATTGGTGTACTATATTTTCATTAAGCATATTAGTCATTTTATACTGTCCTCTCCCTTTTAAGCTTCATTTAGCCTTAATTCTACAAGGAAGAATGAATTTAATATCCACCACCAGTTCTTAAATCAATGGCTCTAATAATTTGGGTTGTCTGAAACTGATCCTCTGGTAGGGCCCTCAAGAAGGGTGCATGAGAGCAAGAGTCCCTGAGTCCCTGAATGTTGAGAACAGGAATATCACTGAGGTAATGCTGTGATCTTTGCACTGATTCCATCCCCGGGGTCAGTTTGTTCTATTACTGGTGATATTAACTTTGAGCACTTGATTAAAGTGCTATCTACCAAGCTTCCCCACTGTAAAGTTATTCTTTCTCCCTTTTTATGATCAATAAGTATTTTGTGTTGCGATATTTTGAAAAGTATGTAAATGTCCCATTCCGCATCCACCTTTTATCCACTAGCTTTTTTTTTTTGGTTACATATCCCGCCCCCGCCCCCCCCTTTCTGCTTGCTCTTGCTGTGTTCATTTCTCTGCATTCTTCTGTGTGCACTCTGTCTCCCCCCGCTGCGGGGGCGCGCCAAGTCAGGTCACCGCGCAGGCAGCTCTGCTCCATTCACGGGCGGGTCTGCTTCTGTTCACAGGCGGATCTGCTCCGTTCGCAGGTGACTTGCCCTGCCCGTGGCGGCTTTCCACTAGCTTTTAAAATAACAATTTATTGAAGTATATCATTCATACATGAACACACACAAACAATAAGCATTCAGCAAACACTGTGAACTCACAAAGCAAACATGCACAACACCACACAGGGCTCCCACATGTCACCCTACCACAAATACTTTGCATTGTTGCAAAACACCTGTCAACAAACTATGAAAGGGCAGCATCAAAGTACCACCACCAACAATAAGTCTGTATCTTGCCCCCCTATACATTTTTTTAAGGATTTATTTATTTATTTATTTACTTTTATCCATTTTTACCCTTCCCCCGCCCTCGTTTTTGTTGTTTTGGGTCCATTCGCTGGGCAACTCTCTGTGTCCCTTTCCTGCCCTCTCTTCTCATACTGCTCCTCCTGTCTTCACTGGAATTTGATCCTGGGAGCCTCCGATGTTGGAGAGAGGCGTCCTACCGCCCACGCCACCTTAGTTCCTGGTTTTTCGGCACGTCTCGTCTTGGCTCTCCTTTGTGTCACTCCTGTTACGTCATCATCTTGCTGTGTGGCTTGCGGAGTCTAGTGGCACACTCATGTGCGGGGCCTAGCAGCGCACCCGTGCAAGGGACCTGGGGGCTCACCCGTTTGCGGGGCCTGGCGGTGCACTCGTGCACAGGTATGCCCTTGTGCCTTCTATATTTTTCTTTTTTAAAGTTTTTCCAGCAGGTCCCGGGGATCAAACCCAAGTCCCTCCATATGGGAGATGGACGCCCAACCATTTGAGCCACATCCATCCCCCTGCTATATCTCTTAAGGTTGACCAAAGATACCTAGAGTTGCAGTCATTTCCCATACAGGATTGTCATATAATAAATCAGGCTTAGTTTATCACCAGCATTCTAAAAACCAGACCTAGGGAGAAAAACTAGGTCTGGGGACACATTTATGGTTTCTAATACAGTGAATGTTTAACCTACCCTGATTATCACAAAATCAGGACAGTGAGAATATTCGCAGCTTAGGATATCTTAATGTTTCTTGCCTGAATTATTACTGTGATGGCTCCCAAGTGGTGATTTTCTTTTTCTCTCATTGCTTCCACAGTTACTACTTAGCGTTTACTATAAGGAAGAGATTTCTCTTCTCCTTATTTATTTATTCATTTATATATTTATATCACTGTTGACTCATGGATTCTTTTTTATTTAAAGATTTATTTATTTATTTCTCCTCCTGCCCCCATCGTTGCTTACTCTCTGCTCTCTGTATCTATCTGTTGTGTGATCTCTGTGTCTGCTTGTCTTCTTTTTAGGAGGCAATGGGAACAGAACCCAGGACTTCCCATGTGGGAGGGAGGGATCCAATCACTTGAGCTACCTCTGTTCCATTTGTTGTGTCTCTCACTATGTTTTCCTTGTTGTGTCTACTAGTGTCATCTTGCATCAGCTCACAGCAGCTCACTGTCTTATTCATCTTCTTTAAGAGGTACCAGGAACAGAACCTGGGACCTCCTATGTGGTAGGCAAGCACCCAACTGCTTAAGCCACATCTGCTTCCCATGGATTCCTTTTTTATTCAATGGGATATCTTTTGTTACTTTTATTATTTATTTTGATTTTCAATTTGCCCCAGATGTTTCTCCTTCAAGCTGGTTCTGTGCCCTTTTGATATGTTCCCATCATTCTTTTAACTTCCTTTCATCACAATATGATGTTCCAAGGCTCAACTTGTGTTTTCTCTGTCCCAGCCCTAGAACTAGCCATTTCTCCCTTTAGTGTTTGGAAACCAAGGTCTGGGCACTAGCTATGCTCATTGCTACTAGAGTATTACTGTTCACAAACAGTCTCAGTGGACAGAGATAGGAAATATATATACATAAATGTTTGCACCTATATTTATTTATCCTACATATATGAGAAACCATCACTTCACACCAACACCTCCAATTCCAATTGTTCATTCTAGCTTTCCTCTCTTTCAAATTTGTAACTCTTTTCTCTGACAATAAAAAAACCTGACTCCCACTGTGTATTTACTTGCTCAATCATTCTCCATGTTACCAATCTTTCAACCAACCCTGCTGAGTCTCACTTGGCCACTTTCTTCACTTTGTCCCCAAACCCAACCATGCCTGCTCTCTTCTCAAACTTTCTTCTTTGTGTGAACCTGCCTAATGGATCTTTGACTGCATTATTTAAGAAGAAAGGAAACTTGTATCATTTTTAAAATGTTTTTTTAAAAATTTATTTTGAAACAGGAATTTACAGTTTTGATATCTTTTGTGGATATGACTCTGGCATGCTTTATGTTCTATAAGAATATTATTCTGCTCCTTATTGTCTCTCTTTTTTAAAGAATTTGTATGGGATTTGACCTTGATGCTTTTTCTGTTGCTAATTTTTATGTTATTGTTTTATACAATTCAGAAATTAGTTTTTCTGAATTTTCAGAAGGAGGCATAGCTCAGAATGGCTCTTTTAAGTTCACAGAACTCTTCTTTCATTGTGTATTTTTTTCTTTTTTGTTTATTTCTTGGTAGTCTTCAAAAATATAACAGCCTGCTTTCTGAGATTTCCATTCTCTTTTCCCTTCTCCTATCATTACATGGACTTTTTCTTCTCCTTCTTCTGAATTTTTAAAGTTTTTATTGTTTATTTTATTTTTTATTGTCCCTGTCCTGTGCAGCTTTGATTTCACTCTTAGGACTTTCTCCACAGTGTGGGCTCCTGTTCCAGCCAGGAGACCTGGAGAGTCAGTCTTTAAAGTTACAGAGGTGACTGCTCCAATCTTTCATTCTTTACCATGGAATGCTTACACTCACCCTTGGATTAGGCAAAACCTCTGTCTCTCTGTTAGCCCACCCCACTTTCAAGAGAATACGATTTGCTTGCTTTTGGGTTTATCTGGTCTTGGTTTATCAGATATCCCATTGCTTCCATCTGTATTCTCTTGTCCCTTTGCCCATATCATACAGGTCTTGTGTGGTTGATGGTTTGCCCTCACCCACTTGTATTTTATAGTCCAGGGGGATAAGTTGTCACTTACCTTGACTCCAAATGTTGCCTATGGGATTTTGGCTTCACTATCTAGTTACTCTTTCTGTTCTTGGGTTTTATGGGATTCAGAAAGGGTCCAAAACTCTGCTGTGACTGCATAACCTTTTCCAGGTTTCCATATTCTTTTAAACTTTCCTGTTTGGTTCATGCAGGTGCCAGATGAGTAGTGGAGAAATGATTACAAATGATGGCAAACCTGACCAGGTAAGGATGCCAATCAAACCTGTGTTTCTGGGGAAGCTGATGTGGCTCAAGCGATTGGGCTCCTGTCTACCATATAGGAGGTCCAGGCTTCGATTCCTGGGACCTCCTGGTGAAAGGCAAGCTGACCCATGTGGCGAGCTGGCCCACGTGGAGTGCTGGCCCATGTGTAGCACTGGTGCAGTAAGACGATGCAACAAAAAGAAACACAGAAGAGAGACAAAAAGAGACGCAGCAGCCCAGGAAGCTGAGGTGGCACAAGAGATTGAGCGCCTCTCTCCACTCCAGAAGGTCCTAGGATTGTTTCCTGGTGCTGCCTAAAGAGAAGACAAGCAGACACAGAAGAACACACAGAGAGCAGACAGCGAGCGAAAAAAACAACGAGGGGGGTGGGGAGAAATAAATAAATAAATCTTAAAAAAAAAAAATCTGTGTTTCTGGCTATGGCGTCTTGGCTGGAGGAAATCAACACAGCCTTGGGCTCCTTGTAGGCAACGATTGACCCAGCACATTCTCCCTCCCCCACCCACTCACTCCTATCAGAAAAGATAATCAGTTGCCTTCACAGGGCAGGAACAATACTATATTATCTTTATTGACTTGTCTCAGGGCCATGTCAAGTCTCCTGCCCTCTGACCTAATATATCCAGAGCAACTTGATCCTCTTGCCATTCCCCAGAACACCAGGCTGGCCCCTGCCCTGGATGGCAGTTTTCTGACTGGATCTGGAAGCAGTGGCAAGCACTCCCCATGTCTTAGTAAGATGCATGTGTACAAGCTAGAGGGTAGGAAATGAACACCTCAAAATGGCTTGCTGTGCAAGTGAAATCACTCGGAGTCTAGTGGTTTGGGGCATGTTGGGAAACCCCTTTTTTAAATCGAGACACAAGTTGCTGTACCTTGCACTGTTCACAAAAAGGAAGGGCACCGTTGGTGGGCCTCTTCGAATTTTGGAGAATCATATATGACATTTGGGTGTGCTGTTCTGGGTAGCACATCAGGTTGCTAATTTTGAGTGGATTCGGCATAAGAAAAGGCTTGGCGGCAGGTCCCAGCTTTGTTTCAAATTGCTTGAAACTTTGTTTCAAATTGCCATTATCCGTTAATAATCCAGCAGACCTAAAAGTACGGGGAGACTGCGAATATCTCTGGCAGACAGAGACGCTCTAGGGAGCCTCTGGCAAGCTCCAGTAAGAGAATCACAGCACAGGCCCAGAGGGTATCAGACCAAGCTCATGCCTCTTCTGTGGACAACTGTTCTCTATTAGAAACCAGCACCGGTCTTGCAGAGGCTGTCCCAGCAGAGACTATGGGAAACCAAGGGATTACGCCATCAGAACGTCTTATCTTGAATTGAGTCTTAACTGCTTGACTAAATCATAATACCAGATCTGCAGAACAGCATGGTATTGTAGAATGGAAATAGCGTCTATGAGGTCAGGTCTGAACACGTCAGGAGGCACAAGTGTTTCAGTTATCTCTTACTGTATGACCCCAAAGTTAGTGGTTTAAAATAATTTATTATCTCTAATGATTCAGGTAGAACTTGGCTGGGCAGTTCCTCTGCTTCATGTAGTGTCTGCTGAGGACACTCACTTAGGTATCTTCACCGGTAACTTGGTAACTGGAGAGTCCAAGAGGGTTTCGCACACAAGCCTGGCTGCTTGGGGCTCCTCCGCGTAGCAACTCTGGCCAAGTGGCTAGTTCAGGTTTCTTCTTAGCACAGTGGTCTCTCAGGGTAGCTGGACTTCTTATGTAGTGCCTGGATTCCAAAAGGGAAAAAGTATAACTGCAGGTTGTCTTAAGGGGTGAGCCCAGAACTGTCACAGTGTCACGTCTGCAATATTCTACTGGTCAAAGCAAATCAAAAGGCCAACTCAGATTCCCGGAGGAAAGTAATCAATTCCACTGCTTGAAGGGAGAAGCAGCAAAGACTTTGTGACCACAACAAGTAAATTACATAAACGGTGGCTCAGATTCCCAGGATTCTTTTATCAGCAGCTATGGCCAGCATTAAGTAGCATATGTAATGGCTTAACTCACAATCATTTATTCATATGGATTGGCAGAGTGGCTGAACTTGGCTAGAGTAACTTGGTTCTCTGCGTGTCCCTTATCCTCCTTCTGGGAGCCGTGACCTAGCATAGACATTTTCTTCTCATGGTGATATCAGAGGCGAACAAGCACAAATAGAAACAGGAAAGACCTCTTGACACACAGATAAAGATCGGATACAGTAAACACACCATCACTTCTGCTTCCTTCTATTGGGCCAACAAGTCACACTGCTGAGTGGGAAGGTACTGAAAATTACAAACAGCATGGATACAGGGAAGGATGAAGAACTGGGGCCAATAACACAATCCATGACAGTAACTGAAGAGAACAGTGGTAGAATGTTATATGGGAGAAATAACGATGCACCATCTAGTGTCCAAGGAGTCCGGTTTTTATTCCATATGGAAGGTTTTGCTACTTGTACTTTTGGCATCATACCTAAGAAGGCTTTGCCTAAGGTCACAAAGATTTACTCTTATGTCTTCTTTTCTATAATTATAACTCCCACATTTAAGTCTCTGATCTATTTAGAGTTACTTTTGTTGTGTGTATGGTGTAAGGAAAGGATCCAACTTCTTTCTTTCTTTTGCATATTGTTTTCCAGCTGACCCTGCGTCATTGTTGAAAAGACTATGCTTTCCATATTGAATTGTCTTGATTCCCTTGTAGAAAATAAGTTGACCATAAATGTGGGAGTTT
>PVKH010012713.1:0-17148 GCA_004027955.1 Chaetophractus vellerosus
TGCCCTTACCCTTTCATGAACACACCTATCCCTCTACTCCCCACGCGTCCAAACCTTTGACAACCACTTCTCTCTTCTCCATTTCTGAAATTTTGTCATTTAAAAATATTATATAAACAGAATCATTCAGGTGGTAACCTTTTGGGATTGGTTTTTGGCCCTTGGCATAATTCCTCGGAGTCATCCAAGTTATTGCATGCACCAATAACGTGATCCTTTTTATTGTTGAATACTATTGCATGGCATGACTATACAACAGCTTGTTTAACCATTCACCTGTTGAAGGTTAGCTGGCTATTTCCAGTTTTGGGCTAATATGAATAAAGCTGCTATCAACATTCATTTACAGGTTGAGGAAGATATGTTTCTATTTCACTGGTATAAATGTTGACTATCTTTTATGCACTAGTTGCCATCTGTAAATTCTCTTCAGAAAATGTCTCTTCATATTTTTGCCTATTTTATAATTGAATTATTTTTACTGTTGAGCTTTTTAAAAGTTTTTTTATGTATTGTAGATATTAGTCCTTGGTCATATTGGTGGTTTGTGAGTATTTTTCCCCTCTCTGTAGCTTGTCTTGTCATTCTCTTCACATGGGCTATTATTACATAGAAAAATTAAAATTTTTTAAATGATATCCAATTTATCAAAATTTTCATTTTGTAGATTGTGCTTTTGGTGTCAAATCTAACAACTCTGCCTAGTCCTGTATCCCAAAGATTTTCTGCTATATTTTCTTCTAAAAGTTTCATAGTTTTGTTTTCCTTGTAAGTCTGTAATCCATTCTGAGTTAAGTTTTGCATAAGGTATGATGTTTAGATCAAGGTTCATATTTTTTATATGAAATTCTGATTTCTCCATCACTATTTGTTGTAAAGGCTATCTTTCCTCCATTGACTTTCTTGTGCACTTTTGACAAAAATCATTTGGGCATATCTGCTTGGGCCTACTTCTGGGTTCTGTATTTGCTCTATTAATCTATGTGTCCATCCCTTCACTAATACCACACCATCTTGATTACTTTGGCTATATAGTTGGCTTTAATGTTATATGAGTGGTTTGTCCTTCTTTATTCTTCTTTGTCAAGATTGTTTTATCTAGTCCAGGTACTGTGCTTTTCCGTATACATTTTAGAATAAGCTTGTCTAGGTCTACAAAATCCTTGCTGGGATTTTGATAGGAATTGCATTAAACCTATAGGTCAGGATTTCTGGGAAGATGGAGGATTAGAAAGGAAGAGGGCTTACTTCCCTCTCAGAAAAATAGCTAGAGAACAGGGAGAAACTGTCTAGAAAATTGTTCTAGGGCTTAAGACATCAGGGGAAGCCTAGACACCATCCAGAAGAGAGAGAGGTGAAGGAAATGAGTCTTGGCTGGCTGGAAAATTCCATGAGTAAAGCTGCAGCAGCAGCTGCTTATGCCCATTTGCCCACCTTTGGAGCAAACAGCAGTGGGGTCTCTGGCCCCTGGTCAGTGCCTATGGAATGAGGGGCTTGCAGGCATACTCTTCCTCAAGAAAGGGGAGAGAGAAGGACACAGCCTACAGCAATTTCAGATTTTGGTCAGTAAGCTTGGTCTGCTGCATCCCAGGGGCCATGGCATTGTTTTCCCTGAGAGCCAGCAGGGAGCTAATGATAACCCACTTTCTCAAACACTCTCCCTACTCTTCCAGACTGGTTGCTGATGATGCAGATGGAAGGAGAGTGTGGCTGGTCAAGGGAGGAGAACAGCTTCTGAGAAAGTTTATTTGCAAGGCTTAGCCCACCCTCTGGAACATTGTTTCTGCACTGTCCACTCAAGCAGGGTTGTGCATCCCCCCTAGCATCTGGGGTCAGAGCAGAGAGGTCCACAAAAGATCACCATCTGCTGGCAGGCCAGAAAAATGCACGCAAAGAAGGGAAAAATAATATATAAATAAAAGAGGCAAACTGTCACCTTTACTGACTCCTCTCCAAGGCCCTTGGAAACTGACCTGTACCCCATTACCCTTAGCCCTGGTATGAGCAGTTAAACAGGGGCAATCATAAAGATTTAAAATAAGTTGAACCAAGAATCAAAGAAGAGTGGTAGCACACAGGTACTTAAGAGTTAATCCCTAGGCAAGAGAAAGAAACTGACCATCAGAGTAAACTCACCATCATAATCATATGCCTAGACATCAGCAAAAAATTATAAGCCATATTAAGAAAAAGGGAGACATGGCTCAGGCAAAGGAACAAATCAAAGCTCCAGACAAGACACAGGACTTGAAACAGCTAAACAATGAAGGTCATACAAATCTTCTAAATCAAATCATGGAGTTGAAGGAAAACATTGCTAAATAAATAAAAGACATTAAGAAGAAACTGAGTGAGCATGAAGAAACATTTGAAAACTTGAACAGAAAAATAACAGAGCTTATGGGAATGTAAGACACAATAAGTGAGATTAAAAATACTATAGAGGCATACAGCAGCATATATGAAATTATAGAAGAAAGAATTAGCAGCGTAGAGGACAGAACAGCTGAAATTAAAAAGAGAACAGAGAGGGAAAAGAATGGGAAAAATTGAGCAGGAGCTCAGGGAGTTAAAAGATAACATTACGTGCAGCAATATATGTGTTATGGGAGTTCCAGAATAAGAGAAGGAAAAAGGGGCAGAAGAATATTAGAGGAAATAATGGCCGAATAGAACTCAACTTTCATGAAAGACATGAATATATGTGTCTAGGAAGCACAGCATATTCCAATCAGTAAAATCCAAATACACCTACTCCAAGAAAAATATGATTCAGAATGTCAAGTGCCAAATATAAAGAAAAAAATTCTGAAAGTAGCAAGGGAGAATCGAAACATCACATACAGGGGATGCCCAGTAAAAATTAGTATGGATTTCTCTTCAGAAATCCTGGAAATGAGAAGGCAGTGGTATGCTATAATTAAGGTATTGAAAGATAAAAACTGCCAGTCAAAAATTATTTATCCAATAAAACTGTCCATTTTTTAAAATAAATTATTTATTTATTTTTTAAAAGATACTTAGATTACATAAAATGTTACCTAAAAAAATATAAGGGATTCCCATATGCCCCACTCCCCACACTTTTCCCCACATTAACAACTTCTTTCATTAGTGTGGTACAATCATTGCAATTGATGAACACATTTTGGAGCATTGCCACTAAGCATGGATTATAGTTTACATTGTAGTTTACACTCTTTCCCACCCAATTCTGTAGGTTATGGTGGGATATATAATGGCCTGTATCTTTCATTGCAATATCATTCAGGACAACTCCAAGTCCCAAAAATGCCCCCATATTACACCTCTTTTTCCCTCTCCCTGACTTCAGCACCTCCAGTGGCCACTGTCACCACATCGATAATATAATTTCTTCCATTGCCAGAATCACAATAAGTCTATAGTAGAATACCAGTAAGTCCACTCTAGTCCATATTTTATTCTGCAATCCTGAGGATTCTGGGATAGTGATGCCCACTCCACCTCTAATTGAGAGGGGGCTTCAATCCTATATTGCTGATGAGACTCTCTTGCTTGCAGTTGTAAACTCTCTTGGTTTCTTAGTGTGGTGGTTGTCCATCCTCACCTCCTTGTTAGTTGTCCTGGGTGAGTCCAACGAACTGGAGAGTTGGTGTTGCAACTCTGCTGAAGCTCAGGGCCCAGCTGGCACATGGACAGTCTAGAGATTTAAGTCTCTCAGATGTACACCTACCAACTCCAGCACCAACTATAGTTTCAAATAGAAAGGACAGAACAGGCATGTATAAAGAAGTCACAACTGAGTCCAAATCTGTCACACTCAGGAGCAAAAGTTCCAAAGTAGGGCACACTGGCAAGGCACCAAACTCCATAGTTATCTACCATGACTGTAGGACCTGAGTGTCTTCAGAACCCTCAGGAGTCCCACTATTTGGGGTAGTATCTACTTTGGCAGTCTATGAGATCCTGCTGAGACATGCAGAAGCATTACCTCTGTGATGACCTCCTGACTCACTTTGAAGTCTCTTAGCCATATAAACTCATTTGTCTTTCCCTTTTCCCCCTTTTATTCTAGGTTTTTTACTACCACCAGTGCTTGGTAGTAATTTCTCATGCCAGGGAGGCTTATCCCCGGGAGTCATGGCCCAAACTGGGGGGAAGGTAATGCATTTATATGCTGAGTTTGGTTATTTATATGAGAGCCGACATTTGAGCAACATGGAGGCTCTCAGGAGGTAACTCTTAGGCACCTACATCACTAGGCTAAGTTGCAATTTCAAAAGCAAAGGCTCATAAGCATATTCTTCAATATCAAGGGCTTATCAATGGACCATCCTTCTTCACTAGTATTGTCCCTGAACTTGGGGGATTGTTGCTGTTCCATTAGAGAATGTGGCAGAGCTCCCCAGGATGGGAATTCAATATTCTTTCAGTTATTGTGTGACTCTCTACTCACTGTGCCCATGAATATTTGAACACATTTATACCTTATATGTATGCCCAGGTGAACTTCCTCCCATGTATCCACCATACTGACACCCCCCACAAATCATCCTTTCCTGCCCCAATTTTAACCCTTCTGTAATCCAAAAGTTCTTTAAAAATGAAGCCAGGAATATCACCAAATACAATTAATAAGAAAATGAAATAATAATGATTGGTTTAAACATAAGAAATAAAATATATAATAACATAGAAAAACTAAAATTAAACTAAAATAAAAAATTGGGATATTAAAAAAAAGAAAAACATTAAAATTATTTTGACATTTTGCCTTTTATCATTGTAATATCTGTTGTCCTTTATGTACATTGGCATTTTCTTCCATTTCTTCCCCAGTGTCTTACTTTTTTCCATGTTGTCATCAAAGGTAGTTTTGGGTCACAGTAATGTCACGTACAGAATCTAGGGTACTCCCATATACCCAACATCCTCCCCCTTTTCCCCCTTCCTCTATTAATAACCTTTTTATATGTGGATGGTACATTTTTTACAACTCACAAATATGATGGTAAGTTTAAAATATTTACAGGTCAACAGAAACTAAGAGAGTTCATATATAAGAATCCAGCTCTGTCGGAAACACTAAAGGGAGTACTGCAGCCAGAAAATCAAAGACAGGAGAGAGAGACTTGGAGGAGAGTATAGAAGGGAACACTATTAGTAAGGGTAACCAAAAGTGTAAAAAGACAGACAAAATATGATATGACATATGAAAGCCAAAGGATAAAATGGTTGAAGTAAGTAATAAAATTTGAATGTTTATGGATTAAACTTTCCAATCAAAAGAATGGAATAAAAAACCATGAACCATCCATATGCTGTCTGCAGGAGACCCGTCTTAGACCCAAGGATGCAAATAGACTTAAAGTGAAAGGTTGAAAAAAGCTATTGCACACAAAGAGTAACCAAAAGAGAGCAAAGGTAGCTATATTGGTGTTGGACAAAACAGACTTTAAATGCAAAATAGTGATAAGAAGTGCAGAAGAAATGCAGAATGCAAAATAGTGATAAGAAATGCAGAAGGCCATTATACATTAATAAAAAGGACAATCCACTGGGAAGGAGTAACAGTCATAAATATATATGCACTTTATCAGGCAAACTCTGGCAAAACTGAAGGAGAAATAGATGTATGTTTCTACAATAATAGTTGGAGACTTTAATACACCACTCAAATCAATAGATAGAAAAACTAGACAGATCAATTAGGAAACAGAGAACTTGAGTAACATGACAAATGAACTGGACCTGAAAGACATATACAGAACATTGTATCCCACATCAGTAAGTTATACATTCTTCTCAAGTGCTCATGGATCTTTCTCCAGGATAGACCACATGTTGAGTCAGAATATAGCTCTCAATAAATTTAAGAAAAGTGAGGGGGCTGGCTGTAGCCCAGTGGATAGGGCACCGGTTTACCACATGGGAGGCCCCGGGTTTGGTTTCCGGGGGCCTCTCCGTGTGGGCAGACTGCTTGAGTGGGCAAGCTGCCTTGGGCGGGGCAGAGCCACTGTGGGCAGTGCAAAAAGCCGCCACAGGCAGGGCATGTCGCCCACGAACAGAGCAGAGCTGCCCATGAGCAGAGCAGAGCTGCCTGCGAGCGGGGCAAGCCACCTGCACGGTGAGCTGACTCGGCACATTGCCACGACGGGAGGAGACAAAAGCAGACATAGAAGAATGCAAAAATGAACACAGCAAGAACAAACAGAAAGGGGGGAATATGTAACAAAAAAAAATTAAGATAAGAAAAGTGAAATTATACAAAGCACATTCTATGATCATAAGGAATGAAGCTGGGAATCAATAATAGGTGGGAAATGGGAAAAAATGCAAATATATGTTGGCCATATGACACACAACTAAACAGTCAGTGGGTCAAAGAAGAAATTGCAGGAGAAATTAGTAGATATCTTGAGATGAATGTAAATGAGAACACAGCTTATCAAAACTTATGGGATACAGTGAAGGCAGTGCTGAGAGGGAAATTTGTAGCCCTAAATGCTTATATTAAAAAAGAAGAAAGAGCTAAAATCAAAGACCTAACTGAACACCGGGAAGAACTAGAAAAGGAACAGCAAACCAATCCCCAAGCAAACAGAAAAAAAGAAAAAAGATTAGAGCAGAAATTAATGAAACTGAGAACAAAAGAAGCAATAGAGAGATTAAACAAAAAAGATTAATAAATAAACAAACCATTAGTAACTCTAAGAAAGAAAAAAAGACAGAAGACGCAAATAAACTCATAAATGAAAGGGGGGAAGTTACAACTAACCCCTCAGAAATAAAAAGGATCATAAGAGGATACTATGAACAACTGTATGCCAACACATTAGACAACCTAGATGAAATAGACAAATTGCTAGAAATGCACAAACAACCTACACTAACTCTACAAGAAATACAGGAACTCAACAAACCAATGACAAGCAGAGAGATTGAATCAGTTGTCAAAAATCTTGCAATAAAGAAAGATTCAGGACCAGATGGCTTCACAGGTGAATTTACCAAATGTTTCAAGAAGAATTGGTTCTAATCCTTTTTAAACTCTTCCAAAAAATTGAAAAGGCGGGAAAATTATACAACACATTTTATGAAGCCAACATCACCCTATACTAAAACCAGATAAAGATACTACAAGAAAAGAAAATTATAGACCAGCCTCTCTAATGAACATATATGCAAAAATTCTTAACAAAATACTTGCAAATAGCATCTGACAATATATTAAAATAATTATACACCCAGATCAGGTAGGTTTTATTCCTAGTATGCAAGGGTGGTTCAGCATAAGAAAATCAATTAATATAATACACCACATTAATAAATCTAACGAAGAAAAACATATGATCAACTTGATTGATGTAGGAAATGCATTTGACAAAATCCAACATATTTTCCTGATAAAAACACAGTGAGAATGCAAATATTCTTGCTGTCCTGATTTTGTGATAATCAGGGTAGGCTAAACATTTTCTATATTAGAAATCATGTATGTGCCCTCAGACCTAGTTTTTCTCCCTAGGGCTGACTTTTAGAATGCTGGTGAAAAAATAAGCCTGATTTATTATATGACCATCCTGTATGGGAAAAGACTGTAACTCTGGGTATCTTTGGTTAACCTTAAGAGATATAGCAGGGGGACGGATGTGGCTCAGATGGTTGGGTGTCCATATGGAGGGACCTGGGCTTGATCCCTGGGATCTCCTGGTAAAAATTAAAAAAAGGAAAATACAGAAGGCATGTGGGCCACCAGGCCCCATGCATGGGTGCACCATCAGGCCCTGCAAGAGGATGAGCTCCCCAGGCCCCATGCACAGGTCTGCCCCCAGGCCCCATGAGTTAGTGCACCACCAGGCCCCGCAAGCCACGGCAAGATGATGACGTAACAGGAGAGTGACACAAGGGAGAGCCAAGATGAGATATGCCAAAAAAACAGGAACTAAGGTGGTGCAGGAGGCAGGACACCTCTTTCCTGCATTGGAGTTTCAGAGGATTGAATCCCAGTGAATACCGGAGAAGAGGGATGAGAAGAGAGGGCAGGAAATGGACACAGGGAATTACCCAGCGAATGGACACAAAAACAGCAAAAACAAGGTGGTGGGGGAGTAAAAATGGATAAAAGTAAGTAAGCAAATACATGAATAAATAAATCCTTAAAAAACTTATAGGGGAGTAAGATACGGACATAGTTCATAGTAATACTTTGATGATGCTCTTTCATAATTTGTTAACAAATGTTTCATAACAATGCAAAGTATTTGTGGTGGGGTGATGTGTGGGAGCCCTGTATGATGTTATGCGTGTTTGTTTTGTAAGTTCACAATGTATACCTAACACTTATAGCTTATGTATGTTCATGTATGAATGATATACTTCAATTAATTGTTCTAAAAAAAACACTATGAGAGATAGGAATATTGGAAAAGTTGCTCAACATGATAAAGGACATATATGAAAATCCAACAGCCAATATTGTACTCAATGGGGAAGGTTTAAAGCTTTCCTCTTAGATCAGGAAAAATACAAAGATGCTCACTGTCACTACTGTTATTCATGTTGCATTAGAAGAGCTAGCTAAAGCAATTAAGCTAGAAAAAGTAATAAATGGCATCCAATTTGGAAAAGAGGAAGAAAAACTCCCACTATTTGTAGATGACATGATCTTATATTTAGGAAATTCCAAAATATCTGTGACAAAGCTATTAGAGCTAATAAATGAGTTCAGCAAACTGGCAGTATATAAGATCAACACACAGAAATCAGCGGTGTCTCTAAACTTTAGTAATGAGCAAGCTGATGAGGAAATCAAGCAAAAAATTCATTTATGATATAAACAAAATGACTGAAATATTTAGGCATTAATTAAACCAAGAATATAAAGGATCTTTATTCAGAAAACTAAAAATACACTGCTAAAAGAAATCAAAGATCTACACAAATGGAAGGACATTGTTCATGGATTGGAAGGCTAAATATCTTGAATATGTCAAACCTACCCAAACCAATTTGTAGATTCAATGCAATCCCAATCAAAATCCAACAGCCTAGTTAACAGAAATAGAAAAGTCAATTATTAAATTTATTTGGCAGGGAAAGGGGTCCCAAATAGCCAAAAACATCCTAAGAAAGAAGAGTGACTATTAATCTTGTTCTTCAAGGAGGGAAACTTGGTTGTTGCCATAGGTCTCCAGGGGAGGGAGATGGAGGAATAAAATAGATGGAACATGGGGCATTTTGGGGGCAATACAAGTGTTCCACATGATCTTGCAATGATGGATACAGGCCATGTTAAATTTCATTAAAATTTATAAAATTGTATGGTTCAAAATGTAAACCATAGTGTAATTCATTGACCATGGTTAGTAGCAATGTTTCAATATTTATACATCTATTGTAACAAATGTACCATCCACTTGTAACATGTTATCAATAGGGAAAAAGGGAAAAGGGGGAGGATGTTGGGTATATGAGAATCCCCTATATTCTGTACTTGACTTTTCTGTAATCTGAAGCTTCTTTGAAGACAAAATGAAAAAAAAAAGACACTAGGGGAATTAGGAGAAGAAAATGCCACTGTACATACAAGATAAGAGATCTTACAGTGATGAAAAACATAATGTAAAAAATGTTTTTAATTGTATATTTTCAATTATTTTTTTATTATTCCAAAGTTTTTTCAAATTTTTCTATATTATTTGTTATTTTAAAAACTATCATTATTATTTCATTTTCTTATTAATTGTATTTGGTTGTGTTCTTAGCTTCATTTTTGAAGAAGTTTTGGATCACAGAAGGGTTACAACTCTGGCAGGGGAGAATCATTGGTGCGGGGTGTAAGTGATGGGGGATGCATGGGTGGAGGTTCACTGGGGGCATCCCTATAAGGCATATAAATGTGTTCAGGTGTTCCTGTGGCATTGTTATGGTGGGTGGAGATTCACACTATAACCAAAAGAACATCAAATCCCCATCCTGGGGAGCTCTGCCACATTCTTTGATGGGACAGCAAGTATCCCCTGATGATGACTAGTGAAGGAGGAAAGAATATTGACAGACCCTTGGTATTGATGAATGTACTTACAAAGCTTTACTTTTGAAATAGAAACTTAGCCTAGTATTATAGGGTACCTAAGAATTACCTCCTGAGAGCCTCCATGTTGCTCAAATGTGGCCTTTCTCTAAGCCAAGCTCAGGATATAAAATGCATTACTTTTTTCCCAGGGTGGGACATGACTCCTAGGGATGAGCCTCCCTAGCACAGAGGGATTACTACCAAGCACCAACTAACAATGCAACTGGAAAGAGACATTGACCAATAGGGGGAAATGGTAAAGACAAATGGGTTTATGTGGCTAAGAGACTTCAAAGTGAGTTGGGAGGTCATTCCAGAGGTTATGCTTATGCACATCTCAGCAGGATCTCGTTGACTGCCAAAGTAAATATTGCCTCAAATAGTGGAGACATCCAGACATTATAGGTAGGACAGACAGCTCAGGAGTTTGGTGCCCTGCCAGTTGGTTCTCCTCGGTAACTTATGCTCCCCATTATGACAGAGTTGGATTCAGTTGCGGTTTCCCTACACATGGCTCTTCTACTCCTTCTATCTGAACCTATAGTTAGTGCTAGAGTTGATAGATATATGTCCAAGATACTTAAATCTTTGGGCTGTTCACATGCCAGCTGGGCCCTGAATCTCATCGAGTTACAACACCTACTCTCCAGTTCATTGGACTCACCCAGGACAACTAACAAGGAAATGTGATGGACAATGACCATCTCTAGGAACAGAGAGTGTCTGCAACTGCAAGCAAGATAGTCCCATCCAACTGCCCCATGGTATCTAAGCCCCCTCTCAATTAGAGGTCGAGTGGGCATCACCATCCTAGAATCCTCAAGATTGGGGAATGAACAATGGATTAGAGTAGATTTACTTGTATTCTACTATAGACTTATTGTGTTTCTAGGAATGGAAGAACTTTTATCATTGATGTGGAGGTAGTGGCCACTGGAGGTTCTCAGGGGAGGGAGAGGGAAAAACAGGTGTAATGTGGGGACATTTTTGGGACTTGGGAATTGTCCTGAATGACATTGCAATGACAGATACAAACGATAATATATCTTGTCATAACTTACAAAATCTTGTGGGAGAGACTGTAAACTACAATGCAAACTATAATCCACACTTAGTGGTGATGTTCCAAAATGTGTTCTCCAATTGTAACAAATGTACCACACTAATGAAAGATGTCGTAAATGGAAAATGTGAGAGGGGTTGGAAGCAGGGCATATGGGAATCCCCTATTTCTTTTTTTATGTAACCTTTATGTAATCTAAGTATCTTTTTAAAAAATACATAAAAAAAAAAACAGAAGAGTGAGGTTGGAGGATCATGCCTCCTATCTTTGAAATGTATTATAAAGCTACAGTGGTCAAATAGGTCAAATAGCATGTTTTTGGCATAATGATAGACATATTAATCAAGGAAATTGGATTGAGAATTAGGAAATAGATGCCTACCTCTATGTTCAACTGATTTTTGATAAGCCTACCAAGTCCACTTTTCTGGGACAGAACAATCTTTTCAACAAATGGTGCTGGGAGAACTGGATATCCATAACCAAAAGAAGGAAAGAGGACCCCTATTTCACTCCCTATACAAGAATCAACTCAAAATGGATCAAAGACCCAAACATAAAAGCCAGGATCATAAAACTCCTAGCTTATGTACTGAAACATCTTCAAGAAATTTTAGTGTGGGGGGGTCTTTTAAACCTTACACCCAAAGCATGAGCAATAAAAGAAAAAATAGCTAAATGAGACCTCCTCAAAATTAAGTGTATCTGCACCTAACGGACTTTGTGAAGAGGGTAAAAAGTCAGCCTACTCAATGGGAGAAAATGTTTGGAAATCACCCATCCAACAAGAGTCCAATATCCATGATATATAAAGAGATTCTACAACTCATCAGTAAAGGACAAATGACCCCATTATAAAATGATAAAATACCCAAATAGACATTTTTCTAAAGAAGAAATACAAGTGGTGAAAAAACACATGAAAACGTTTTCAACATCATTGGCTATTAGGGCAATGCATATCAAAGCTACGCTGAGATATCATTTCACACCTACTAGAATGGCCACTATTAAAAAAAAACCACACCAAAACTATACGTTTTGGATAGTATATGGAGATATAGGAATGCCTATTGACTGTTGGTGGGAATGTACAGCCACTGTGGAGGACGGTTTGTCGGTTCCTAAGGAAATTAGATATAGGTTTGACATCGGACCCCGCAATAGCGTTACGAGGTATATACCCCAAAGAGCTGAAAGCAGGTACATGAACAGACATCTGCACATCGATGTTCAAAGCAACATTATTCACAATTGCTAAAAGATGGAAACAACCCAGGTGCTCATCACCTGATGAACGGATAAACAAACTGTCATATACACACATGATAGAATATTATTCAGCTGTAAGAAGAAATGAAGTCATGAAGCATGTGCCAATGTGGATGAACCTAGAGGATATTATGTTGAGCGAAGCAAGCCAGACACAAAAGGATAAATATTGTATGATTGTGCTATTATGAACTAAATACAATGAGTACACTTATGGAGTTAATAGTTAGACTATAAGTCACCAGAGAATAGAATGTGGTTATAGAATGGAAAGCCAAGATTTAATCTGTGCAGAATTTGTAAAAAGCTTGATTGTAAATGTTTGGAAATGAATAAAAATGGTGAAAGAACGTCATAGGCTTTGTAATTAGGAGCGCTAACATATGGGTATGAACAGTGGTTGAAAGAGATAGTCTAAGTACATGTATATCACTAGAAGGAAAGCTGAAAAAATGAAACATGGGAATATGTAGGCTAGTGAAACTTCTTGTGAAAAATGAATATGGCTTATGGTGCACATATAAGAATGTTTTTCTCTGAAGCAGAACATATGTACATTAATGTTACAAGAAGTTATTAATTGGGTGATATTTGGGCAAAAATTCTACCAAAACAAACAACAGAAATTAGTGTATACTAACATATTAATAATTTTCCATGAATGGTTAAAAAAAGGAAGTATGCTAATTGAAAGGAACTAGACAAAAACATTACTACATATCTTTTTGGCCCCTCTTTGCAAAATGTAAATGCAGATAAATTATAGAGACAGAAATAGATTAGCAGTTATATATGGCAGGGGAACCATAGAGAGGTTCAGCGGTGAGTTTTAAGAGGTAGGGTTTTTTTGCATTCATTTGTGTGTTTTTTTGTTTTTAGTTTTGCATTGTTGATATTTTCTTTTCTTTTTTCTTTTTTTTTGGTGTAATGAAAATGCTTTAATATTGATTGAAGTTATGAATGCACAACTTTGTGATTATAGCAAATGTCATTGATCGTATACTTTAGATGAATTGTATGGTTTATGAATATGTTTCAATAAAATTGATTTTAAAAAAAAACTGTAGATCAGTTTGTGGCAAAATAGCATCTTTACTCTGGTAAGTCTTCCAATTCATGAACATGGTAGTTCTTTGAGTTATTCAGGTCTTCTTTTGTTCATCAGTGTTTCATAATTTTCAACGTACTGGTGCTGGACATGTTTTGTTAAGTGTCTACCTAGATATTTCATTATATTGGAACAATTGTGAATAGTATTATGTTTATAATTTCAGTTTCTACATTTTCATTTTTAATGGACAGAGGTGTGATTGATTTTTGTGTCGTTATCTGGCAACATTGCCAGGCTGCCTTATTAGTTCTATGAGATTTTTGTAGATTTCTTAGGCTTTTCTGTGTAGACAATTATTTCATTTTCAAATAGAACAGTTTATTTCATCCTTTCCTATCTGAATGCCTTTGCTTCTTTTTCTCCACTTATTGTATGCACTGGAACTTCCAGTAATAAGTTAAAAAATGAGAAGTGAAAGTAGACATCTTTGCCTTATTCCCTATTTTAGGGCAAAATCATTCAGTCTTTGATCATTTATATTACGTTAATTGAAGGCTTTTTGTAGATGCTCTTTGTCAAGTTGAGGTTGTTCCCTATATTCCTAATTTACTAAGAATATTTAGCATAAGTTGTTAGATTTTGTCAAGTGTTTTTTCTGAGTCAGTTTTTATTTCATCCCATCAGTGTGCACAGTTCTTCACTTTCAATATGACCTTGGAGATAGAAAAAGTTGTGTTTTTGTAGGAATTTATATATGAAATGGAAATTAGAATACAAGGTACTGTTTCATTTCAGTTCCTTAAGTTTTTAAACATACTAAAAGAGTTCCCTTGGCGTAGTTCTCTTTTTTTCCACATTGAAATAAGAATAAAGATATTTAGCCAAGCATGTTCTAATGCACCAAAAATTAAATTGTTTTCTTATAATAAAAAATAAGTTAAGATAGAAAAATTGATTGTTGGATTTTCTTGGTAACATTGTAAATGAGTTGATAGAAGTGCACACTTTGGTGAAATATATTTAGAATTTAGTAGAGCATTAGACACAAGATAATGACAACTTAGCGAAAGAATGAATTTAAATTGCTTATCTATGAACAGGGATATCAGGACAGAAAACCAGCACTAGGATTACAAGATAAAGACAATAATAATAAAACCTTAAATATAGAGCACTCTATCAAAACACTTTCACTTGCATTATCTCCATTGATATTCAATGATATATTTTTTAAAGTAAACTGCCATTTTTATGTAACTCATTTACAATTCTTCCAAAAACTGACACCATACCAGCAAACCAAATTCACCTATGCATTCAATCAAATTGCAGTGGTTCGGGATAACAATGGATTTAATTTCAACTAATTCTTCTTGTTTTTCCAATTCTTCCTTTAATCATGTAGGCAGTTTTATAGCACTCTTTATATTTAACATACTTTACATGATCCTGCTTTTGGTTCATAATCTGTAGGATCTTTTGTGATTTTACTTGCTATTCTCTTGAACTCATTTATTTCTATCTCTCTGCTATTTGCTATGTCCCTTTCTTTATTTTTGTAAAAAATCATGGAAATTTATAATGTCTTTTCCTTTATTAATTTTCCTAGTTTTCCCCCCCATTCCTCTTTAAAAACTACTGCTTATAATTATGAACTGTAATTATTTTTTCTGAATCAGGCCCACTGTCTTTCCTGAGTTATTATCTAATTTCAGTTTTCTGTTGTTCCAGTCTCTGAATTCCAATATTATTTCCATTGAAATTTCCATTTTACTGTCTTACCTTCTTCTTGGTCTGCTCTCCTCCTATTCTCACTTACCTGTATTTTACTGAATGCATGTTAAAAGTCCGATTTTTCCATCTTCAGCTTTACTTCTGGGTCTTTGAGGTTTGCCTCTACTTTCTCCTGTTGATATCTTCTTGCTCTTGGACAATTATCGTGACCGTGCCCTTGTTTGTTCTACCCCTGATGACAGAATGACATTACTTTGTCAGTATCCTGAATGCTTGTACTGTTTCTAACTACACATTACTTTTTGTAGAGTTCTCGAACCCATTAACAACGTGTTTTCAGCTGTCAGTTAAAATTCCTCCACCTCTAACTCAGAATCATTTGTCAGGCACTTAGTCCTATTTTCTCATTTCCAGAATTGTATTTTACTCTGTCTCTCTCTTTTATAGTTTGAAACCTGAACCAATCTGCCACTTTTCCTAAGGCTATTAATATTTCACAATATCTTTTAAACCATGTCACAGTATTTCCTGCCTTTGCTGTTGTTTCAGACTCAACTCATGAAAAGCTGTAGCTCAGTGATCTTATCAAAACCTTCTTAGCAGTTCTAGTTCTTTTTTTCCATTTGACACACTTTCAAATGTATACCCGAGTGCTCTGATAATGTGGAACTGTTAGCAATTTTCCTTGCTCCTGGGTATTTGAACTAAGTAAATATATCCCTCATGTTCATCTATTTCTTTCCCACTACATACTGCTTCCTTTGTAGATGTGATAATCCCTTGTATATATGATCCCACCATAATTTTTTCATACTATACACTATTATCTCCCTCTTTAAAAAACGTAATTTCTTGATCCTTTTTAACCTGCTTCATTTTTTTTCCTCTTCCAAGGCCACCATTGATTTCCTAATAACAAATGAAATGAGTATATCCAGTCCATGTCATATTTGACCCCTGTACACTTTTGACTGCTCTCTTTGAAACAATTGGTATCCTCCCTTTTAATATTACCCACTTCTCTGATCATTTTTTTCCTGTTCCCTTTTGTTAAATTATTTTTCCAAACAGGTCCCTTAAGTGTTGATTGATTAGGATTCTCTTCTCTATTTTCTATTTTCTCCTCAATTTACAATTCATGGACAATTTTAAAAAAACTTTATTTCAACTTCAAAAATCAAACAACAGAAAAAAAGGCAGCTTAACATATATGAAAATATTACTTTAAAAAATCTTGTTCAGGCACATTTGTCTTATTTAATACTAAAAAAAATCAACTGTTTCTCCCGTGTTTTGAAAGATGAATGAATGAGCACAGGTTAGTTAAATGACATGAACAAGATCTCCTTGTTAATTAAGAAAATGAAAAAAAAATGCTTGATCATATTCACATCTCATAAAACTAAATCCCATATCCTTTTATTTAATTTTAGCATTGACATAATACCTTATTTGTTTTTGCTACAAAAATATTACAATATTATTGTTAAATATAGTCTATGAATTACATTAGTTGTATTTTTTCCCATGTATCACCATATTCTTTATTTTTAAAGACTTTTTTTATAAAGTTTATTTTTTTAAATTTTTTATTGTTTTTTTAAAGATTTATTTATTTTTTATTACATATCTCCCCTTACCCCCCGCTGCGGACGCGCCGAGACTGGTCACTGCGCAGGCGCGGCCTTCCCCGCTTGTGGGCGACTTCTGCTTCTATTCACGGCTGGCTTTCAGTTCGCGGGTGGCTGGCTGCACTCCATTCACGGGTGACCTGCCCTGCCCGTGGCGGCTTTGCGCTGTCCGCGGCAGCTTTTTGCCCTGCCCACAGCGGCTCTGGCCCGCCCATGGCGGCTTGCCATTCTCAAGGCGGTCTGCACGCTAGGAGAGGTCCCCGAGAACCGAACCCAGGGCCTCCCATGTGGTATGCCGGTGCCCTATCCACTGGGCTATCCAGCCGGCCCCCATTAA
>PVKH010012714.1:0-17147 GCA_004027955.1 Chaetophractus vellerosus
AAGCTTTACACCAGTAGAACTCTGTAGCCCCGTATTACATTTTGTGCCATAAGTGACCATGGAAGAGGTCATGAGCTGTATGAGCTCTGTCACAGAACACCTGGGTTTTGTGCATTCAAGTTGTCCCCAGTAGTGGAGGAAATTAGAGTCATCACAGCTAAGATCTATTGAACCTTTTGAGTTTGCCAGGCATTAGACGAAGCACTGTACATGGATTATCAAATTTAATACTCCTAAGTAGATAGGTATTACTGTTATTTCTATTCCACAGGTGAGAAAACAGAAATAAAGAGGTAAAGTAACTAGCTGATCCCAAGTCCTGTGCTCTTACTATACATAGTAAATGTATAAGCAATAATTAGAGAAGAAATAACAAGACATTTTATTCTTTTTCTTTAATGAAGCAACAATTACCACCCTGATACCCCAAGAAACACTACCCAGTGAAAACACGTGCTTCTCTGGGATCCTGACCGTCTGAATCAGAGGCAAGGGACAGCAATGCTCCCAGGAAAAGTTGTGACAGAGGTTTACTTAGTGTCTGTGTTTCCCCCCTTGGTGCTGGCTGAACTTCTTCTCACCCTGGGAAATAATGTAAACTAAGCAACTTAACTTTCCTGCACTCAGATTTCCATATCTGTCCAAGGGGGCTAACAATGCCAATATTTCTCCATTGTTTTGTAGAACACTTAACATGCCATCTGCAGGTGGGCCCTTATTTTCACCAGCACCCTCACTTTTAACCACCTGTTACATCAGACACCAAAATTCCCCTCCTCACCATGTTAAAGTATAAGCAAGAATTTAAATGGTTTCCCCTCCCAGGGCATTTTATGAGCAGCATCTCCAAAATCAAACTGCCTTTGAAAACACCAAGTAATCATTTTCTAAGAGAAACATATAAAATTCCCAACCTCACAGAGTTAATATCCCAACTGAGAGATTCCATGGATCGAATGCTTTCCCTAAAAGCATTAAAAGAGTATTTTAGCTTTTCATTTATTTAATTCCATCCCATCTCTTTTCAGAAAGGATATGAGGCAGCCAAGAAATGAAGGCAAAATGTGTTTTGAGATCAATAAAAAAGAAACAGAAAATCAGAAACCGAAAACAGCTTGCTTACCCAAAAGATCACATGGAGCCCCGGGCTGAGACGTCAGACCTACATCTGAGTATGTTATCGGCTTAGGCAAGTGTGCCCTAGTCTTTTCCAGGAATTTATACTTTTAAAGGATTTTCACATACATTTTTTAAAATATTTTTTATTGAAGTATATCATTCATACATGACATGCATAAACAAGTGTATAGTAAAGATTTTGAACTTGCAAAATAAACATACATAACATCCTATGGGGGTCTCATACATCACCCCTCCACCAACACTCTGCATTGTTGTGATACATTTGTTACAAACTATGCAAGAGCATCATCAAAATATTACTACTAACTATAGTCCCTATCTTACATTTGGTGTATTTTTCTCCCAACCTGCCCTATTTTTTAAAAATATATTTTATTATATAGGTTGTGAACTGTTGTGAACTGGCAAAACAATCACACACACATGTAGAATTCCCATACAACACCCCCTCACCAACACACCACAACGTGCTGAAACATTTGTTACAGATTATGAGATAATCATCAGACTATTCATCAACCATGGCCCATAGCATACATTTGGCACACTTTTTCGTTATTCCTCCATTATCAACACAGGACATCTTTGGCATTGATGCAAGAATATTATAGTATTGCTGTTAACCACAGTCTATAGGTCGCACCAATTGCAGTTTTCCCATGCTTCTCCACATTCCCACCACCCTGCAATGGTGATGTACATTTGCTCTAGCTCACAGAACTGCACTCTTGCATTTGTACCCTCAACCACAATTCTCATCCACCTCTGGGTTCACTGTATTATTCATTCCCTAGATTATTCTTTAGCTTTCTTTCAATTTTCACATACATTTTTATTTGTTCCTCATAACGATCCAAGAAGAAGATACACTCCCCATTTTACAGATAACGAAACTAAGGCCCTGAAGAGGGAAAAATACCTGCCTTGATCTCCTGACTATTGGACAAGTGTCTTCAACCCTTGACAAGGACTCTTCTGCGGTACCACAACCCCCTACTGGGTAGAATTTTGAGGCAGAAAAGGACTTTAGAGGTTATTTAGTCCAGTATTTAGAGACCTGTTTTCAATAATGTATGATTGTCAATATGCATTTAAACAGTATTTAACTTAATAAAATAATATTAAAATTAATTATTACCAGTGGAACATGGCTGGCCATACACCTGGCCACTTTTCTGCAGGCTTGAGATGGATCTGCTTATGATACAGAAGAAATTGAAAGGTCAAATTTTGTATCAGGGCATGACCCAGGACACTTTTGGTTTTCTCCGGCGGGGCAAAGATCTAACAAGGTTCCCATCCTTACCATGGATAAGTCATGAATTAGTCATTTTTTAAAATTCTCCATGGTTAAATAATATTTAGGAACGTCATCTTCCAGAAGCTCTTCTCTTCCAGTCATGATTAGCCTTTCCTAATGATTCTGCTCAGCTAGGATTTTTAGTGTTTTTTAATTGCATATTTTATGATATTTTAATTTTATGTTTATTCATTATTAATCATCTTTATTATATTTTAATTGTCGATGCAGCTTCCTAAACAGGGAGAGGGAGCACTTCACAAATAAGAATATTAATTTATACGCCTTAAAATAATGATTAGGATTTTAATAAAATTACCTCCCTTAATGGGTCTCCATGGAACGTAAATCCCCAATCTTTTAATGAACTAATGAGACACGGGGTGAATATCATTAAACACTGTGCTCACTTCTAATCGAAAAATTTTAAGCAACCATAATAAACCTTCAAAATATTTACCTGAAGCCAAGTTGCCAATTCCCTCCAAAAAGCAGTCTAAGGGCTGTGTATCTACCTTAAAATCTAAGCATATCCTTTCTCATTCTGGCATCTGTTGTGAAGCTGGAGACATTCAGACTACCTGTGTCAACGTGCTCTCCCAAGCCACTTTGTACTGACTTGCTCCAGTTTCTGGAAGGGGCTACCAGTTACCACACAGCTCTTTAAAGCACCTTGAATTCAGAGCCATGCAAGGTACACAACCCCCAAGCTCTGCAATGCTGCCTGGCAGTCAAGGATGTTATAGACTCTATAAATATCAAGTAAGTCTCCCAGCTTCTCTGCACAAGAAGACAGCTGGCCTGGTCCTATAAAGGGGGAACATAGGGCAACGAGAGGAAGCAACTTGCATAATGTTTCAGAGCCACCTTGAAGGATCACAGGGAGGGAAAATAGGAAGGTGAGCACGCCTGGGTCATCCTTAAACAGACTCCCTTAGAGGCTTTTTTAATTGGCCACTGAGTTCTCCTATTTCTGTGTTATGAACAAAGGAAAGAAATTGTACACTTTAAAGTGAATGTACTTTTTTGTATTGCTCTCAAGGTTTACCTTTAACACCGCCTATTGGTATATAGCGGTCTTGCCACTCAATATTTTTAATAATCTCCCATTCTGTGATCAGCAGCCATAATATCTGGGGTTTCATTTCCTCTTCTGAGCAGAGGATGCTACAGCCATAATGGCATCAACCTAATATTCCCCCAGCACCATTATAAAATGGCTTTGTGGGCATACCTGTTACTGGGAGAGTTTCCATGAGTTCCTGTAAATCTCATTAATTTTCTGAATGCAGAAGCTATAAAGATCCCTTAATAGAAAAGAAATACTAAACAAAAGTCAGTAAACCTCCCCACACAGACAGAGGTTTATTTGTTTGTTTGCTAGCTTGCTTGCTTGTTTGTTTTTAATTAACTGATAAAACAATTCCCTTCACATTATTTGAGTGCTATCCTTTGGGGGTCTCTGAGAATGAACCAGTTCACTTCGCTAAAGTCACTGCTGTCACTCTGTTTACCAGCCCAAAGTTTATTGGAGCATGACTACTAGAAGCAGCTAGTCAGAACAAAGAAGAGCGACTCCCATGAAATCTCAATTAACAGCTCATACCTCCTACCCTATCTCTTGTGCACGTGCATTCTCTTACCCCTTGCAGTATAGTTGCAGCTCCAGAATATTTTTAGAAAAGCGTTTAGTAGCTGACTGTGAGCCTGAGTCCCTCTAGCTCTCTAAATGACACATTAAAATGCCATTGTGAAACTATTGTTAAGTCCAATCCCATGACATCATGAAACCTAGCCCAAGGAGAAGAACCATAGAACCATAGAATTTGGGAACTAGAAAAAAATCCCTCAAATCCCTTAACTCTAAGTTCGCATTTTACCAATCAAGAAGCAAAGTCTAATGAGGGTGTTATGAGTCACAAAGGTCTTTGTAGCACCAGAACAGCCCAAGGAACAAATCTGGCAAAAGCAGAATCCACCTTAAAATATGGGAGTAAAAGTGGGAAATGAAATTCTCTTTAACAAAGTGGCGGCAGAGGGGAGGAGGTTCACAATACACATAGGTTAATCATTTTTGTTTCTATCCTGAAGTAATCATTAGCACCCTTAGAGAAAACTGACATCACAATGTCTTTATATGTGATGAAAACAGACAGGAATGATGGTAACGTATAGCCTGAACTCTGAGAATTAAACTATAAAATCACATGATTTAAGAGATGTGAAATATGTAAGAGGTGCCTTATAAATGAAGTGATTTGGACTAACCAAACAAGAAAGTCAAAATGGGTGTTGCATAATAAAAGATTTTCACTTATCTAAAGAATAGGTATGCCAAAGAAAAAGAGTAGGAAAGGCGCACCTTGGAATTTAGAAAAATAGAGTCAGAGAGTCAGTGTTGGCAGGCGAGAGGGTCCTGCCCCTTGGTCTTGAGCCCTCTCATGCTGTGTGTACCTCTTGTGTAGAAGATATCCTAGGATATCCTAGCCCATTGTCATTAAACATTTATGTTCTGTGCTCACCAAGCTATATTCTCATTTTAAATTCCCTTCCAGAGTAGATTTGCCAACATTCTAGGCCAATTATATTGGTCATTAAATTCATCCCAGTAAATTGTTGAAATTGGCATTCTGATTGATACTCTTTCCTTGTGAGTGTCCTTAGTATACGTTAATCTGAATGTAGTTTACTGAAACAAATGGAAAATAATAAGGTATATCTGAGCAGTTTAGGACTGAAACTACCTAAAGATCATTTTCTATTTTTTTCCTTCTTATGCTACACCTCTACGTCAACATCGTTGATTTCCCATGGTCTGTCCACTTCCCTCACAACTAAGTTCCCACTTTCTGCCCTGCCCTTTGGTGGATCCCCACAGCTGCAGCTTCAGACTGACTGACGACCTGACTTTGATCTTTCTCATCCTCCTTGTTTAGAGGCCTTAATTCTCCAGTATACAACCATGAGGGACAGGCTCCCTGACATCTATGCCCTATCCAGGACGATGCCCAAACCTGCTTTTGCCTAACAAGGAGAATGGATCAGATAACAGAGGACTCAGCCTTTAGGCAAGGGGGGCGGGGGAGGAGATAGCAAATTAGGATTAGATCCCAATGCCTCATCATGTCTCTTTTTCTTCACTCTCACCCAAGCCTGAGGAAAAATACTTTCTTTCAATCCATGACTCCAGCCCTAACTAAAAACACCTGGCAGCCTTCCTGCTATTCTTAACTGAAATCTGGGATTCCGTATCTCTTATAGGACTGGGAACCAGAATGTCTGTGTGACAGTTTAACTCCTTTGTTAATTATCCATGGTCCCCAAGAAAGTCATCTTGTGTAGAGTCATAGAACTTGAGAGCTAGAAAAGACCTGAGAGACCATCTATTATGATCTCACCTTATGGCAAGACCTCCTCCAAAGTTACAGATACAACAAATGGGACTTAAAACTATTCTGACCCCCAAATCCAGGGTTTTTCCACTCCACCACACTTCCTCCTTCCGTCTTAATTTCATCAGCCGTAAATAAAAAGGTTGAACTTCCTCATACAAATGAACTTCAGAATTCGACACCCTCAAACATGCCTTCTAGTATTAGGTTCCTACTCCAATTACACTTGAAATTGTGGGGGAGAGGAACAATTAAGGTGACTTAAATTTGCAGCAAATTCTGCTAGCCTTGCTCAGCTGCTATAACATACAACACTATCTGCCACGTATGAAAACCTTCCTGCCTGATAATGAAGCCAACCCAGATGAAAGCAGAGCTGAAAGCCAAAGACACAGCCTGACAGTGTCTCTGGGACCCCTGGAAACAGTTCCATCAAAAGCTAGGCCTGGCTCTACACCAGAACATTTCAGCTATAGGAGTTAAACAAACAAGCAATCAAAATCCGACTGCTACTTCGAGGAGTTTGATTTACATGCATTTAATTCAAACCTGACAAGGGTCTAATACACTGATAAGATTTCATGCCATTTAGGGGAATGAGATGGTCAATTCTGAGGTTCTGGGGTAAGAACTTGGGAGTAAATTATAGAGTGGGGTGGGCATCTCAGGAAATGCTGAGTTGGGGCTGTGATTTGTGAAGAAAACAGGTATCCTCTCCATGATCCAGTTTTCTCATCTGTAAAATGTAGATAGTACTTCCCCCACAGGGCTACGGTGAAGATTAAATTAGTTTATAAATGTAAAGTGCTTAGGTCAGAGCCTGGTACTTAATAAGTACTATATAATCATGTGTTTTATGAAGTTAGACATTAATATGAAATGCAAGTTAGAATGTAATTCATGGCCCTAAAGTGCAGGCTTCCCTGGGGCTGCACTCACCATGATTGGGAAGTCTCACTTCCCTTGGCCGAGCATCCAGGGAACCTGGGGAAGCCCCAAATATGGGAGTTGGTTAGAAGAATTGCTTTCTCTGCTCTGAGTCCCATGTAGGAATCCATCAGTTACCTTTCCACAATTGCCTCATTAAACGTGTGTGCATTTGTGTGTGTGTGTGTTAGCTTCACTTTTCAGATTCTAGAGGAAACAAAGTGCTATGCTATGGCAGCTACAGTCTATAATACTGCCAATTCAATACTTCAATCCATGGTCCAAAAATGATGATGGCCTGTCTCCCTCATAATTAATAGCACAATGATCCTGCCAAGCTTTTAGTTTTTGAGAGAATGCCTTGCCCATCTCATTCCCAGGCAGAACACAAACCAGTAAAAAGCTTAGTAGCACTTCCCCTCTTAGAAAAACGTTCACTTTGGCAATGAACTTGCAGGATTCTTTTGGACTCTGTCTCTTCCTTGTTTGTGATGTGAATAGACCTTGAAATTTATCATCAACATGAATAATATATGACTGTGAGCCCAAGAAATAAGTCAAAAGTTCCAAACAGTTTTATTCCCAGTTTTCTACACGGGTGTTCTTGCAAACACACATTCTGTTTTAGATATGTCAGCACATATGGGGATAGAAAGATTTTTGGTCCTGGCCTTCTCACAGTTGGCTCATTAGTGAACAGCTCATGCAATCAATAAGTTACCAACCTGCCTTTGCATGTTCAACTGTCTCGGAAATATTGATGAACCTGCATTCTTGTCTCCTTGCTCTCTCTCTCTATCTCTAGCCTGTATATCACAATAATTACTTGGAACAGGGTAGGGTTTTATCACTGTCCAATTCTTCCTAAGCCCAAAATGTGTCTTGCTCATCTTGCCTTTCCCTCTCATTTCACCATCAGCTAAAGCTTCTCATTTAAGTGACAGGCCTTTTTAATAATAGGTCGAGGCTTTGCAGTAATTTCAAGATTTCGGGGAGTATGTCCAATATTGTAAGACATGATAAATAACCAGGTAAGGATAGAGTTCGAAGTTCCACAGGGGAAATGGATTGGGCTAGAACAATGGACATTTTTTATGACAACATTTATGCTAGGTTAAAATGGTGATGCTCACTTTTTTTGGCATGCTCTCTCTGGGTACCCAACTTTTGTCGATTTTCCTCAGTAATGATTAAGGAAGCTGTTGTGGCAGATACATGCTCAGACCAATTTGGTTGACCAACTGAATCAAATGGGCTGTTAGTGAGTTACTAGCAGGACTGTAGATATGCACGACTAAGTTTAGCTGATATCCATAACATTACAATCCACACTCTTGCTATTCTGTGTGGCATGATGGCAGCGTGGACATAACTGCTTCCTCTTTGGGCAGGCCAGCTAACTGGCATTCTGACACAACTACCTAATGTTTCAAGGATCCTCACTCCACTGAGGTTCAGGGAAATGGAGAAAACCACTATGTTCTTTGGCAAAAGCAAAAGTCAACAAAAGCACAACTCTTCCTCCCTCTTCAATGTCTCCAGGGAAACCTCTCTAGGGAAGGAACAGAGCTCAACCTCTCAAAGTAGAGACACCTGGTCTTCAGTTCCAACTTGACCGGGTACTAGCTCTGAGGGCTTTAGCAAATCTTTTCATTTCTAGGATATTCAGTTTCCTCATCTGCAAAATGGACTTAATCATGTCTACTCTTCATGGTTCCTAAAAGATACAAAGTAGGATCCCAGAAAATAGTCATTGGTAAAGTTTTCAGAAGAAGTGAAAGAAAAAACTAAGAAACAGAAGTGCTCCAAAAGAAACAGGCAATATTTTTATGATCCAAAGCAACAAAGCAACTGTCTTAGCTTCCTAGGGCTGCTGTGAAAAAAATCACCACAAACTCAGGAGCTTACAAAAGAGAAATGTCTTTTCTCACAGTTATGGAGGCCAGAAGTCCAAAAACAAGTTGTCACAGGGCTGACTCCTGTGGAGGCTCTGAGGGAGATTCTGTTCCCAGCCTCTCTCCTGGTTTCTGGTGTTTCTGACTTGTAAACACTTCTCTCCAATGTCAGCCTCTGTCTTCACGTGGCATTCTCCTTGGTGTCTTCTCCTCTTCTTATAAGGACCCCAGTCATTGGGTTTTGGGCCAACCCTAAATCCAGGGTCTAAATTCATTGTGAGATCCTTAATTAATTACATCTGCAAAGATCCTATTTCCAAATAAGGTCAACTTCTAAGGTTCTGGGTGAACATACATTTGGGGGAGACACTATTTAACCCACTAGAGCAGCAATATTATTACTGTTGTTATTATTAAATTATGCCATCAACTGACTTTAATTGAGACACCCATAGGTAGTTCTATGTGGTGTTATAAGCAAAGGTGTCTAAAGATGGCTCTGCGGTTCTCTCTGTCATGTCTTAGAGAGCTAGCTGTGACTGGGACACACCACCTTTCCCTGAAAAGTTGCCCCATAACTCAGCTCCCCATGGCACCGTGAGTTTCTTCCCCCATGAGGAGGGGCTGCAGCAATCCATGGGCCCCAAAGTCTCCAAATGTTGGTAGACTTTCCCAGAAAAAGTAGAACCCAAACTCAGGATGCCTGGTGCCCAAGTAGTATATTTGTCTTCTTCCCCTCATACCAGTCATACTTGACAAGGCCACTTTCCCTTGTGTGAAAGTTGAAGCATTTTGTGGATCCCAGAAAAGATCATGTTCTTGGGGCTAATCCATTCCTATGGGTGTGGGATGCTTTGGCTGGACTGGATGCAGCTGGGATGTCTTTGATCTGGTTGTTCAGTGAGGCATGGCCAAGGGTGGCTCTTGATCTTTTTGATGAAGGATTTAACTGAACATGGAAACAGCCAGTCTTTTCATTGTAAATCAGGATTGGAAATGGAGTTATCTAGGAAAGATGTGTGGAAGGTCTTACTGTTGGACGGCTTGGACCCCTATTTCCTGCATGCTAAACCAACCAGATTTTTGCCAGCCTGAACTACAAGAGATAGAAAAGGGAGAGAATGAATGAAAATGACTTCAAGGGCAAAACCATGGAGGCTGAGGCCTGGACTTAAGACATCTTCTCAGGCCAAGAAAGGGCCCCACCCATGTGTGCAGAATGGTGAGTTTGCCCCAACATTAGAAGAGGGTGGGTTTTCCGCACTGTTGTTCGGGGAAAGTGCTGCTGCCCCAGACTTCAGAGAGGGAGGAGCACAACCCCTGAGGGTTAGGGAGAGTTTGGTCATCACCCCACTATTCTGAGGGTGCGGGGCCTGTGCCCCAGAGATTGGGGAGAGTGTGGCTGTCACCTCAGTGTTCTGGGAGGATGAAGCCTAGAGTTCGGTGGCCACCCAGAAGCATGATGAGGGTGGAGCTAAGAAAATGGTGGCAGAGCAAGACTTTGGAACGGGTGGGGCTTTTGGGGTCCCAAGGAGAAGAAACCATTGTTCTATAGATAACTCTCAAACTTTGAAATTTGAGTGTGCCCTGCAGGTTTTTGGCACTTGTTGGTATCCATGACCCCTATTTTCCTTTCAATATATCCCTATGGTAATGAGAATGTTTATCCTGCAACTGTCCCTTCTTTGTATATTGGAAGCAGATAACCTGTTTTCTAAGTTTCACAAGTCTATAACCCGAGGGGAATTTTGCCCTAAGACAGATTGCATGCCTATGACTGAGTTTGATTAGGTTCTGGACTTAGCATTGTTACTGAAAAGAGTTAAGACTTTTGGAATATTGTGATGTTATGAATGTATTTTACAAATGGAAAGGACATGTTTTTCTGGGATCCAGAGTGTGGAATGTGACATTTTGAAGCTTTTTTTTTTTTTTTTTTTTGAGGTACTAGGTCCTGGGAATTGAACCCGGAACCTCGTATTTGAGAAGTTGGCGCTCAACCACTGAGCCACATTGTTTGAGCCTGAGTTGCTTTTTTCCTTTGTTTGCTTGTTGTTTGTTTTTGTTCTTAGGAGGCACCAAATCTGGACCTCCCATGTGGGAAACAAGCGTTCAACCGCTTGAGCCACATCCGCTGCCCTGAAGCTTTTGGTGGATCCCAGGAAAGATGATGCTCTTGGGGATAATCCATTCTTGTGGGTGTGGGAGGCTTTGGCTGGACTGGATGCAGGTGGGGGCCTTTGACTGCTGCAGTGAGGCTGACCCCGGTGGGTCTTGGCCCACTTGCTGGCGTCCTGTATAAATGGATGACTGAAAGCAGAGACACACAGAAGAAAGCCACAGAGACAGAGAGAAAGAAGCCAGGGGCTCAGAAAGGAACACAGCAGAAAGGAAGCCACAGACGGAGGAGCCAGAAGTTGAAGCAACAAGACCTGGAAGAGACTAGATGCTTCCAGGTTCCTTGTCACATGGAAGGAGTCCAGAGTCACCCGCAGCTGACCTTCGGTGAGACAGCGTCTCTGATGATGCCTTGATTTGGACATTTTCACAGCCTTGGAACTATAAGCTTTTAACCTAACAAATTCCCATTTAAAAAGCCAACCCATTTCTGATATATTGCTCCTGACAGCTTTTAGCAAATGAAAACACCATAGTATCTTCATGAAAAAGCACAGTACTGGGGACAAGTTCATGCCTGAAATATATCTCCATGCTGTGTCGATCAGAGCACCCTGGTCCCGGAGCATCTCTCTTTAGGGATAATGAGAGATTGTGGGACTATGGGATCTCTTTTCTGGATGGACCTTATTTTGTAAATTTCTCAAATAAAGCCATGCACTATGATGCTTCAGAATTTTCTGGAGCCTATTGCATGACTGTTTAAAACCCCAAATTGTTTTTCCAGCAACCTAAAAATGTCCATCCGTGCGTTCCAGGCATTATCATTTATTATTAAATGGCACTGATACTGTTCTCTGTGCAGAGCACTCTACTGACCCCAAGCAGGCAAATTAATTAAGTACTATCCTTGCCCTCAAAGGATTTGTCTGTTGTCATCACTGTTATTCCATATCATTAGTTGAATGGAAAGTAAATACACATGATTTGGTAGAACAAATGGTAAATTTGTCCTCAATAGTCCAATGTCTTCCACTTATTGAGAATAAATCATGGACCAGTCACTCTTAAGGCCAGTTTATAGGCACTGTCTCACAAAATTTTCATTATAATCCTCTGATAAAAGAACTGAGGTTCAGAGAGGTTAAGTAATTTGCTTGAGGTCACACAGCTAGTAAGTGATGAAGAAGAGTTTCATACTCAGTTCTGCAATATTAATATTAGTATAATATTAATTTATCCTGCTTCCTTAGCAATTTGAATAGCTCAAGGGAAATGCAGGGCAAGTGAATTGAGCTGGACTCAGCACTTGCACATTTAGTCCATTATTCTCCAGTCACTAATACAGTGCCCTTAGGCCCTGAAAGTCTGCCTATGTCTCTGTAAATGACTCATTTATTTTCAGGGAGTGACTTAGACATTAAGGAAGAAAACAAGCCGAATAGTGCCAGACACACAAATCACTTTCCAAAGTACTCCTTGTCCACTAATCAGCAACCATCAGGTGCATATTTAAAGCACTACCATATTTGAAATGCTGAAAGTATAAGCTGATTTTTAGATAGTAAACAGAGAAGCATAAGGGCAGAGTTTCTGAAGCTAAACCAAAACCCAGAAAACATACACATGAAATAATCTTTTTGCAAGTTTTGCATGAAACTGTTTTCATTGACTTTCAAATATTCACTGTTTTAGGCGACTGAGACAGTTTTTCTAAAATAACAACAAAAGAAAGCAAAGAAATAATAAATGAGCAAGTGCTACAAATGTTTGAATGTGCTTTATAAATATCACTAATAGTACCCTTAAAGATATTGATTTGTTGATGATCCCCTGTGTGCTGGGTACTGTTTGGAAATATAACTCCATTTAATCTTCAGAGAGCATACATTCATATTTATTTTGAGCTTCCCATCATCTAAATACCCTTCCTATATTTATTAATCCCCCCCCCACCCCCAATGAGTCTTGGAGGCTGAGTCTACCTCTTATTTTGGAAGTTAAAAGAGCCATTTGCAGGCTTCCCCAGCATCCCTTGCAGCCAAAGCCAAGAAGTTGCTTTAGGTTTAGGCCACCAGATTCACCCTGCCCCAGGGTTTGAATAAGGACCAATGAGAGAAAGACGCAGGGACAGAAGAGAGTCTGTTCTGGGGCTGGGTAGCTGCAGTGGGCACACAGAGTTGCCACTAACCACGGTGCACAGTGCATTGTGCGTGATCAGTGGAGGTGGCCAGGTTGCCCCTCCCAGACTTTGGATGTTGTTCTTTCTGCACACCTTCACACCTGGTTCTCTATCACTTGTGATTTTTTTCAATACACCCGATGTGATGCTTCAAAGATATGTACCACAGAAAAACATGTTCTTAATCTTAAAACATTCCTGTGGGTATGAATCCTTGTAAATAGGACTGTTTTGATGAGGTTAGTTCAGTTAAGATGTGACAGAACTGAATCAGGATGGGTCTTAATCCTACTACTGAAAGCCTCGTAGGGAGGGCCACAGAGTGAGAAAGAGCCACAGGGAGCTGGCAGAAGCTGGAAGTCAATAGAATCCGAAAGAGAAAGGAGAAGACATTTCCACATGCATTGCCACAGGCTCAAACTCCTCTCTTCTGCCGTGTCTATGGAGCTCTCTCTCTTCCCGTGTATCTTCTTCTGTGTCTACTTGAGTGAGTGCCTGCTTATATCAGCCCACCAAGAGGGTTGAGGGCTTAACCTGAGTTACACCCTACTGACGTGGTTGAATCAAGGCCCTAATTAATTTAATCAAAATCATCTCAGCTGAATCTATTACAATCAAAGGGTATCACGCCCAGAGAAACAGACCAGTTTACAAACATAATCTCTCTCTTTTGGGGGATTTATAAATAATCTCAAACGGCCACACCATTGCCCAGGCTTTAGCTGCCAGGAAACTAAAACACTCCCCATTTCTGCTTAACTCAGCTAGAGCCAGCTTCTGTTGCTTGCAATTCAGAACCTGGACTGATCCACACCCAGAATCATACTTTAGCATTAATATTATTATCCTTATTTAATAGCTAAGAAAATGAGGCTTAAAGATATCAAATCATCTTCTCAAGGTCACACAGTTTGTAGGGGACAGTGAAAAAGTGGCTGAATTACTGTCAATCAGCTCTCTCTATGCTTTGATAACAATCGCTGCCCACTGCAAGTCTCAGCATCACCACTCCCTGGTGGAAGCTCCCCAAGGAGAGCCAGATGTCTAACGGCTCCTTCTCTCTAGCTTGCAACTTGCAGGGTTGAATTGCTAAGTAAATCTGACTTGTTTTAGGAGACTGAGTTCATATGCTGTGTCCTCCAAAAAAAAGTACCCTGACCACACCCAAGTAAAAGTCAACTCCTTCACATGTTTTGTTTTTAATACTGCTATGTTGATACATTTCTTCAAAGCCTCCAACTTGGAGCCTTTCCACACAGTTTAACCACAAGAATTTCAGGGCAGATTTATCGTAACTCCAGTTCAGATCAAAACACAAGTGAAAGGTGAAGTAGGGTGAGAGAATGTTCTTCCTTAATTCCAGAGAACACCAAGACTCAGGAAATCTGCAGCTTGTCTGAATCAGCAGGCTGAGAATCACAAGTCTGGAATTTGTTGCCGTCATGGCATGGCAAAGGGGCAAGGAAGAAAGGTCATTGCAAAACATGAGGTTGTCACCTGCATTTAAAAATTGTTCCTGGGGAGCCAATGTGGCTCAGGGGTTGAGCACCGGCTTCCCACATATAAGGTTCCAGTTTCAATCGCCATCCCAGGACCTCAAAAAAATAAAATATTGTTCCTAATTTTTACAAGGACCTTAGTAGGACACACTCAAAGGCAGCTGGAGGAGTACAATGTTGTAAAGTTCAATTATTCCCATCCACCATTGTTTACATGTATCAATAAACAGACAGTTAGTAGAGGGTGGCCTGAGCTACATGCCAAGTCGGTGACATTGGGACTTCCCTACTGGCTGGCAGAAAAGCTTCTTGCATAATGAAAACAAGCAGCATGTCTCGTGTTTAAACACAATAATCACTGCAAGGTGCCATGGGGGCTTTGAAAGATCTTTGCCAGAATTAAACAGGACCAGACAGAGCTCCAGCAAAGCCCTTGACCTTCAAGCGAGGAAAGGCTGTATCAGCTCCTTTAAAAGCCTTGAGCACACTGGTATGAGATCCTGGTGGTCTTCAGGATGTGGGCTTAGGGGCCAGTCTGCTTAGGTTCAAACTCTCTCTCTGCCATGTATTAGCTATAACTTTTGCCCGCTTACTTGGCTTTTTATGAGCCTCAGTTTACTCATTTGCAAAATAGAAATAATAGTAGCTACCACATAGGGTGCTATGAAGATTAAAATAAATCATTCGTTTAAATTAATTAACATAACTCAGATTAAATGCTCAAAATGTTATATGCCTGTAATTCCTTGTTTAAGGTTCTCAGCTGCTAAAACAAATACTGTACAATGGGTTGGATTAACAATAGGAATTGATTGGCTCAAGGTTTCAGAAGCTATAACGCTTGCTTCCTCCCAGGGTCAGTATCTTCTGGCTGGCTCTTTGGAGTTCTTTGGCTTTTCTCTCACATGGCAATGCACATGGTGGCCTCTTCTTTCTCTTTCAAGTTCCATTGACTCCCAGCTTCTGGCTGCTGCCTACGGCTTCTCATTCCATATCAAATTCCTTTGTTCATAAGGCTTTCTGCCATATTGGATTAAATCCCACCCTCTTTCAGTTTGAGCACACCTTAACTAATAACATCTTCAAAGGTCCTATCCAGGGATGGATTCACACCCACAGGACCAGGAGATGAGACCTGAACATTTGTGAGGGAAATTACTCAATCCCCAACACTCTTCATACATCCTCTGGCCTCTAGGTAAAGATGAACTGGCAAAATTCCTGACTCGCTGTAGCCACACTTGGGTTTCATGGTTAGCCCTGCCACTTCCAGACTTCCAGACATCCCAACAGGGGCAAGTCATTTCACTTGCTCAAGCCTCATTTCCACGTGCATAAAAATAGCTAAATACATTTTACAATAAGCCTCACAGACTTGAGGGAAGAACCACATACAAAAATAACAAAATTCTCATAAAATGGTTAAAAATTGACAAAGAGGGACTAAAAGCTTTTCATAGGCCAAAATTGGGCTTGTTGCTGATCCTGGAGAATGCCACTCACATTCTCATGTCAGGCTCTTTGTCCCAGCCATGCCCTCGGCCTGAAACTCTCATCCCCCGGCAAGTCACATGGATGGTTGCTCTTGTCATTCAGGTCTAGCTCAGCTCAAAGACAACTTCCGTAGAAGGGTCTCCCCCAACCACTTGACCTTAGCTAACAACTACCCACACCTACACACACACACACACACACACACACACCCCATATCCTGCAATATTTTATGAAGTCCAGTTATTATACATTGTATTCATTTATTTTTGTTTATACATTTCCTATGGAAACAAATTCCCACTGGAATATAAACTCTTTAAAGGCAGGGATTTGTTACCCCTGTTACCCAAGGAACTAGAGGAGCAGTTGGCAGATAGTAGGCCCTTTATGAATATTTAATGAATTAATGAATGAATTCAATCCCATCAAATCTGGTAAGTACCAGTTAACAGTGTGGTTGAAATTCTCTAATCCTTTTAGTTGCCATGTTTTGTGCTGTCAGACTTTGTCAGGGTTGCCCCAAGGGCAGTGATTTTCAAATTATGCTCCATGGCACAGTTTTCCAGAATAAGCTGTGCCTTCTCTGGGTAGCCTAGGTCCCAAACAAATGTTATCACTTTCTTTGGGGACCATGATGAAGAGTTTGAGGAGCACTGCTGCATGAATCCAAACGGATTCCAGAGAGGTGCCTCAGGAGCCAACAATATTGGAGCCAAACCAGGGGCTGTGTCCCAGACCCTCCAGATTCCCCAATCCCCACTTCAGACAGTACATCTCCCTTTCTTTAGTGCTTTACATCTGGAGCTTCCACAGATTTTAATTTGAACAAAGGGCTACAAGGTAGCTTAAGTCAAGATCTGAGACATTTATACAGAGACAGATTATATCTTTGGGGACACCATTTCAGACCCTCTAGAAAAAAAAAAGCAAGTATCTATGCCCTCATGCCTTAAATTCTATCTCCAATTCATGTCTTTGGAGTGCTCATCAATCACATTCCTTTATTTCACAAATTCTCCAGCAGAGAGTAATACCCGAGTCCTTGACACTTAAGAGAATGAGTTTATCAGCCTACCTCCCTGGACAGTGACAGGAGGGCTGTGGTCTTGTCACAGGAACCACAGCAGCAGCACAGTGAAATGAGCTGACAAGGCTCCGAAAGGAGAGGAGCACGGTGCCAGGGACGGTGGGCCTGCC